>JAUJYS010000071.1:0-33942 GCA_033995665.1 Melogona broelemanni | reverse complement strand
GGCTAGCTGTGGGAGAGAGAGGCAACGCCACTGTGCCCACCGACGCCGCACCCCCGCCAAATTTTGAACCCCCAGTTGGTGTTCCTCAGTTCAGGCTACGAGAACGACCCGCGCTAACGGATATACAAGACGCACGCGGTCACTCTGTAAACCACGACGCGCGATCTTCGAAAAAACGTTTTTACTCGGGGTTTGGATTCAGTGGTTTCGATTGGAAAATTCGTCTCCGTGAAAGTAGTTCCGACGAAGTTTAGTTTATTGGACGACATTCTGGTGATTATTAGCGGTTATTTCGGATTGTCATCGAATTAGTGCGCGGTATTTTAATGATGTTTTCTTTTGTGCGTCCCGGTGTCAACGGACAAATATTTGTGATTAGAATGGTTCCATCAGCAATTAGAACCCGCTGAAACCTTATTCGAAGAATTGACCGTCGACCAATTCTTATTCGTTGGAATCGGTTCTTTCTTTTTTATTTAGTGTGATAAGGAGTTTTTATTTCGATATTCTATCCGCTGAAACCAGATGGTCGTTTTAGATTCGGACAAACATTGGAGTAGGAAGTGTCCACTGAGCTCCTACTAACCCAAACGTTTGGGCAGGACGCAATTTTTTTTTTGCAACAATTTCACATCTGACATTTCCTATTGATTTTTTAGCTGGGCAGAAATTTTATGACATTTCGATGTGGCTTGACTGGTTCTGTGCAACAAGTAACAAATTTTTTCCCCCACATCAACGTTCACCAGATTTTGTTTGTAGACAAAGAGCAATTTTTAATCTTGATTAGGTCGTTGATCTCACGTCATTAAAAATGCTGCACAACTTCGACAACGGCGAACACCGTCTCTTCAATTTTGAACCGCGGCTGGCCAACCCCGGCCCCGCGGGCCACTTTTTCTATCCGACCACCACTTCGTCCACCGTCTACAACTCCCGACCGGCCTCCGCGTCGTCATCGTACTCGAGGTCGTCATCGGCGTCACCACCAGTCGACCACGGCCGTCAGCAACGTCACCACCATCATCACCATAACCCGCGTCAGCATCCGAATCTTAGCGGCAATCACGGACGTCACCTTCAGCAGCTCAATCCGACGTCGGGGTCATCATCGTCGCGGGCCAATATCTTGCCGACCGGTCTGCCCCAGGTACACCCCAAATGTCGCCGGAAGCCCCCGACCCGACCTCTGGGGCCGGGGCCGCAGAGCAGCAAGGAGAACGATCATCACCATTCGATGATGTCGCGGCCCCGCCAGCGCGAAGGTTGCACCAATCGATCAAACATGGATAATAGCTATCAGGCCCAACGGAATACGGAACCGCAGTTTCGGAGTAGCATCACCGATGTCAATCAAAGCCAAAATAGGCTTCATGTTGAAACCCGTAAGAATTTTATTTTTTCTCTTTATACCAACTAATTTGAATTGTTTTTATTTCACTCAACGCTATGATTTTTTTGACAGCTATTGGGTTTTTAACAAAATTTAACAAAATTCTAAAATTTGTTGATTGCGAATTGAAGAACTAAAACTCACGCTATTTGTTCTTATTTTTTCGATCGATTATTTGGAGCGTAAGGTTGAGAGAGAAAAAATTCTCTTGTATATCCGTTTGATTACATTGCATGTTAGTGTAGATTCCCTTTATAGATTTGCTTTGCAATTTAAATTATCACAATGATAATGCGCCACTCGATTCAGTAGGTAAGAAATTTGATTATGCTGTGTGCACACACAAGTTTCGCCAAAAATTTAAATAGCTAATTGTGTTAAACACATCTTTATTATATTTGGGTTTGCGGTGCGCGTTTTCAAATCGAATTATAGTTCAAAGTGGTGCGGGCGTCTTCTTCTTGCCTGTTTGCACGTCGTCTTGATATCATCTTTCGCAGGTGACAACTAGCGTGGGCGTCACTGAGATAACCTTGTTCCCGCCTCCGCATCAAAACAGTGGTTCCTAACTTTTTGAGCTTCTTAGAAAACTTATTCGTCAATTTTATGAAACGATTTTTGAAATTTGAAATTTAAAATTTTAACAAGCAATATTGAGTTATTTTTTAATAGCTATATTACACGTTTCACTGACAGTACGTTATTGACTGCCCTAGCAGTTTTCCTTCGATAGCTTGGTCACATGCCAAACTTCTGCAATATTTTCTCTATTTCTTTATCTATTTAATTGCCCGTTAGCGATTGGATGGAATAGGAACCTCTGTATAGTGAAGACATCGTCGCGATGTTTGATATAAAAATCAGCTGCAAAGCAAGCCCGCCCACTGGTGCAGCTGCCTGCGCTCATTCACTGCCATTGTGTCAAAACACAGCAGTTACCCGTTCAGGGTCGAGACGTGCATACGGTATGAGAGAATAGTTTTCATTCACCTGTCTTGTTCATGCACGTAATCGCTCCGACAGTGTTTGTATACCGTATCTTCTCGTCTCACTAATTAGCAGCGTATAATTATTTTTACGACAAGGCGGTAGGTGTCACAAAAATTAGATCGCCTCCGAAACGTATGTGGCGTTAAGTTCATACGGCGGAGCACGGAGCACCTGAGATCTTTGTCGAGAAAAAAAGGTTTCGGTGTACACGCTTAATTTTACGGTTGACGCTCTCCGCCGATCATACGTGTGTTTGAGGAAGTTCTCGGAAGTTTTTTGGGGCCACATTCAGACTCTGCGTGCTTCGAAAAATACAATCACGCCAGTCACCTGCTCCCCTCCCTCCTTTCCCAAAAATAAATAGTTGACAGATGGTTTTTTTTCACCATTGTTTTCGTGGGCCAACGGTAATTTTGACAATGCGTGTGTAACGGTCGGATGTTAGTTAGATCTCTTCGATCAGTCATCCTTTTGTTTAGTTTAATTTGAAGTAAATTTGGGGATAGTGCAACTTGATAGAATCTGTCAAACAATCATCGATACAAATGCAGCTTATTCTTTGCAATACTGGAAGTTTAACACATTTGTTTTCCATTATAGTTTAATATACGTCGATTCTTTTTTTTTTAATATAAACTTTTTCAAGCGGAGGGGGAAAATCAATACCAAAATTCGTAAAGAGAAATAAATTGAAAAATAAAATTAATGATAATTATGAAAATATGTCCTTGTTCAAATTACGAAATAAAATCAAAGATTAATACATCTCAATCAATTTTTGACCCACTTTTTCAAGTAAAATTTGCCATTAGCTATCTGAGTGTTTTTTTCTTCCTAGTCTGAGTTCCATCAAATGTAGTTTTTTTTCCAAATAACAGTGCTGCCTGAATGACTGATAGCAAATTAGATGTAGTTATCATTAATAGTTAATTCTGATACAAAACGCCCGTACTTATTAGGAAGTCATGTATGAAATTAAACAGTTAACCGAATAGAATGCGAATACATAGCTTTAACGGAATTTTTTTGCTCATAAGTAATTGATCATGCAGATTGATTTGCGTTGCAGAAAAACTGCACGTGCATCGATTTTGTCACCGCAATTTCTAGTTCGTTGTCGCGCATTCCTTAAATGGGTTGGTTGAATAGCATATTTGTACCGACGGCGGGACGAGAGGAGGAAGGGGGAGTGACCCAAAAACGAAAAAAAAACGCGTCACGTGACCTCTGGTGGCGAACGCTGAAAGCAGCGCTGGCATTTATTTCAAAGATGGCCGCCTCCTTCGCCTGAGCGCTGGGACGAGTCGTCTCCCCGTTTGGCGAGACCTAAAAAAAACGCCGCCCAGAGCCCGATTTTGTCTCTTCCACTCGTATTTCTCCTAGCCCCCGACCCGACCCCATGTGCCAAACCCACTCTTGACGGGTGGCCGCGTTCCAACTCGGTCGGAAGCACGTCGGAAGGCCAACAGCAGCTCGTCGCCCCCTCTTCGGCCATCATAACCGACCCCCGCACAGCCATCATCATGGACAGTAAGAATTACGACGAGATCCGCAATCTGACCATTCTGTTTTTCCTAGACCGGCTGGTGGACAAGGGCCAGTCGCGGACCCTCCACGACCTCTCCTGCCAGTTCGGCACCAAGGGCTTCTCCAAGGAGATGCGACAGATCGCGGGCGGCAGTCAATCCGGCCTGCGCAAGTTCCTCTCCCAGTACCCGTCCCTCTTCACCATCGACGGCGACTACGTCTCCATCACCTGCTACAACAATGGCACGGCCGGAAGCGGCGGGGGCGTCTCCGGCGGCGGATCCAGCAACGGTCCGGGCGGCGGTAGCGGATCCAGCAACAACGGCAGCTCGTCCCACATGGGCCGCGACTACGCGCAGGAAGCCGTGGACTACTTCCGCGACAAGCTGGATCAGTACGGCGCGGTGGAGGTCCCCATCCGCTCCCTACTGGGCCATCGCTCCCAAGCCACCCCGGAGATCCGTCACATCTCCGGACAGCACATCCGCGAATTCCGCGATTTCCTGCTCAAGTACTCGGACACGTTCGTGGTGCATGACGACTACGTGGTGCTGCGCGAGCACTGGGACTCGGTATGCGAAGGCGGGTCCAACGCCGGCGGCACGCTGGAACGCCACGAGCCGTCGCCACCGCCCCCACAACCCACCGAGCTAACCCCGCTGGACCAGCAGCTAATCGCGCACGTTCTCGACTTCTGCCGTTCGTCGGTGACGCCCGATGGCGGGCGCGCCGGGGGCACCGACATCGGGAGCCTGTTCGAGAGTCTCTCCGCCAAGTTCCAGCGCGAGTCCTACACGCGGCTGCTCAAATCGCCGCAGGACCTGAGCGTGCTGCTCAAGATGTACTCGGACAGTTTCCTGGTGCAGGGCGGCACCGTTACCCTGGTGCCCACCAAGCGCTCGGCCGCGCTCAATCGCTCCATGTCGTTCCCCACGGCGCTCAACAACGGAACCGGAAGTACCTCCTCCGTGCTCAGCCGTCATCAGGCCGACTCGGTAACAACCGCGGCCCTGCCCACCTCCCCGGCGTCTTCCGGTCGGCCGAACCCACCGCCGGCCCTGCAGAGCTTCAAGCAGCGTCTCATGTCCCACCTGATGAAGGCGGTGGCCGATAACAACGCCATGGAGCAGCGCGTGTACCAGTCGGCGGGAGCGCCCGCCGCCGGACATCCGTTGCCAGCCTCGCTGTCCACGTCTGGTGGCCATCCGGCTCAGGTGCTAGCACCAGTGTCGGCCTACGATGTGGCTCAGATGAACGCCAAGCTGCTGAAGGCCACCCACATTGTGACCAAGGTGAAGGACTGCCTGGCCGTCGCTGAGCACATCCGGGCGTCGGGCGAGGCGCCTGTCATCTCGCTGGATGCTGAGGGGGTCAACCTGGGGCCGTCCGGACCCATGACCTTGCTGCAGATCGGCACACAGGACGGGCAGGTGTTCGTCTTCGATTTGATCGCCTGCAAGGAGCTGATACGCGAGGGTGGACTGAAGGAAATCCTGGAATCTCCGCACATTACGAAGGTGCGTTGAGAAATCATTCAATCTTTCAGCTTTATTTTTACTAATTTTTTTTTACAGCGGTTTCAACGTTTCTCTTCAAAGATCGATTATATCTTAAACGATCCTTTGAAAAGAATTTCCCCGCTAACAGTATTAAAAAAAAATCGCCAGAGTTCCTCTGCGCGGCGGGAGATTAATTTAAAATTAAATCTAAATAATATATCTTATTTTATTAATCGGATATTATTATACAGTTGTTGTTAAGTGCCATAGAGTCGTTGACGACTTCTGGTGACCCTATGAAGAATAGCTTATAGGGTCACAAGGGGTCGACTATGAATAAAGATATTTTACGGAACATTTGGTTAATTTCAATCATGATTAGGTTAAAAGATCTTTGTGCTCTTGTGCTATTTTTGCACTATTATTTCCTCAAAAAATGTAATTGGTACCTCAACGTCGAAAGTGACTCAATAGTATAATGATCTGAGCAGAATACATTTATTTATACGTTTTATTGATCACCCAAAATGAAAGCATATGTTACAAAATTCGATTAAATTTTCATCCATTCTTGCTAGCATACTGTATTGTGAAATCACTAAATGTCATTTTTCACCTTTTTTTCATCTAGGTCGTGCACGACTGTCGCAACGATAGTGCAGCTCTCTATCACCAGTTCCAAGTCTCCCTGCAGAATGTGTTCGATACTCAGGTGAGCTCATTTTTCCGTTTTTATCAGTCATGAGTAAACAAACAAACTTCCTCACTCTAATAATAAACTACACAACTACTGTACGTACATGCACAGACAACCAAATTACCTTTCTACCAAGTAAATCCAAGATATAATGTTATATTTACTGCTGTCTTAATTAGGGCATTAATTAGGGTTACACTGAATTTTCATATATCGCTCTACTTTTGGGTATATTTTATCAAATTACTGTACTAAATAAAACGATATCAGGTGCAATATTTTTCTAAAATATAATTTTGTATGAGAGTATCTTATAAAGTAACGAGCTGGTTAGCGTATAACCCCATTGGAAGTTAGTGAAATTAATATCGTCGAATGTCAAGCACAACCCAGCGTAGTAGCGACGTAGCAGAACCGGTGACACGGGTTCTAATCCCGACCGAGACCTTCGTATTTTTTCGTGCGAGACAATTTCGTACTCGCGCCTGTAAAGCTGTGGTACCCGTGCCTGTACGTTGTCGGGTACACGTTTTAAGATACCCACTTAGGTCTGAAGCTTAAATCTGGCAAAATATCCAGGTATATTCCCTCTAGGGAAGGGTGGCTTTGAAAGAAATATTGCAATACGTTGGAAAGTTTCCTTACCGACAGATTAAAGCTGCAGAATATGATAAATAACCCGAATATGGCGCTATTCCTAAAAAAATGTGTATTTAAAAAATGCATAAGGTCTCAAAATAGTTCTTGTGTTTTGCCCACCAGGCCGCCCACGCTGTTCTACAGCAGCAGCAGACGGGCAAACCCGTGCACAAGGTGAAGAACATCTCCCTGAACAACCTGTGCCGGACCTACGGCGGGCCGGTCAACCCCAAGAAGGAGCAGATGAAGAAGATTTACCGGCGCGACCAGAAGTTCTGGAGCCGCCGCCCGCTCACCGACGACATGGTGCTATACGCCGGCTACGATATCTGGGCCCTGGTGCCCATCATCTACGACGCCATGAGCGCCCTGCTGGAGGGCGGTCCGGCCAACCCGCTCTTCCGGCAGCTGTGCGCCGAGCAAACTGACACCTACATCCGCATCGACGACGTTAAGCAGAACAAGAAGATGCGCAAGATCGAGACGGAGGTGTCCGAGCTCAAGCGCAAGTTGGCCGGGGCTAGCGGCAAGGCGGTGGTGCTCAGCAACAGGGAGATCAGGCTGCTCCGGTAATTCAAATTTATGTTCTTCTTCTGTCGGTATAGTGTTATTTTCTAGGCACATTTTAAAATGCGTGTGCCACGACTTCCACATAATTAAACGATCCATGGTGAGATCCTTGCCTGAATACCGTAGGTTCATTTGATATTCTCAGAGGAAATTGAAATAGTTCAAAGGAGGTATACTTGTTTGTCGTAGATTTGGTCGAATGGCCAGTATCAGACATGCCATCAATATACTGTAAAAATAGATCAGTGTTGGTTTGTTGGTTTGCATTCCGAAGTACACTTTTAGCTATACTAGATCTTGGCGACTACATTCGTATTTTAAATGGAGAGTCAAGGATAATTTTGGGTAACATGTCTGCCCAGCTCCTACTTACTATTATTAGAAGGACTTTATTAGAATTGTGACTCCTACTTTAATTCTTACTTCCCCAGAATGAAATGTGTAGATTGTGAGTGTTGAATAAGAGTCTCAAATACAGAGCCTGTTAAACATAGGGCATCCGAATTTTTGTCGTAAACTGGCCGTTTGATTTCCCACCATAGGTCCCTCTGGTGTTGCTTGCGGGGTTTAATTTAAATTTTTCTATTTTCTCCAGCCACGTCGAGCTAACCGACGAAGAGAAGGAGAAGCTGGACGGCTCTTACAAAGTTGCTCGCAAACTAGAGCGACTGCAGGGCCGCGGCGCCGGAGCCAACTCGGCCGCCACCGCCGCCACCAACAACGGCGCGCCGGGCAGCGTGCGCTCCAACGCCGACTCCTCCGAAGCCTCCCCCGAGTTCGACGAGGAAGAAGAAGACGACGACCTTGAAGACATGGACGACGATCTCGACGACGAGGAAGAGGAGGAAGACGACGAGCTTGACTTTGGCAGCGGCGGTAGCTCTCTCTCGCCCATGTACTCCCTCACGGGTGAGCTGCGTGCCGCCACCAACCGCGCCGCCTCCCCCTCCATCGAGGACAGCATCCCCCAGGTCGAGCAGTTCCTGGCCAGCGAGCGCTTCGACGGACTGGACGGCTGCCTGCTGGGCGACGAGACCGCCTTCCTGGGCGGTGGTGGCGGCGGACCCGACACCTGCACCTGCCTGTGTCGGCACCACCACGGCGCCAGGGCAGCGGAGCCGGTAAAGGTGGTCAAACCCAAGACGGCGGAGGTGGGCTGTCAGACCCTGTCCACCGGCGATATCGTCATCACAAAGGTCTATTTCGAGGAGAAGGCCAACTCGCCCAAGGGGGGACAGCCGCCGTCGGCTGTCGGTGCAGGCACTCCGTCTCAGGAGAAAGCGGCGACCACCACCGGCACGGGCACCTCCACTTTGAGGGATGACACCAGGAAATGCTGAACCCGGAGACGAGCGGACGTATACATGTTGGTACCAGGCGACACTTTTTACCGTGTTTATCCGTCGTCCGACTGGGCGTAATGGCACCTATCATGAATTGGCGTTTGATCCAGATTCCTTAGGTCTTGGTTCGAATCCTCGTCTGGGTGGAATTGTTTATAAGGTCGTTTTCGTTTCTTCCCCTGCTGAATTTGGGTACGAGACCCAGGTTGAGTGGAATTGAATACATTAATTTTTTTAACGTTCCCCCGGTTTGAGATTATTTGCCTGATGGGTTGAGCGACTAATAGGTTAAATGCCTGGAGTCTGAATGGCCGATAAATACGGTAGGGGGCGATAGTGTCCATACGTCCACCTCGCTTTTCCGTTCCAACGTTTCCTGTTCTCTCATTCTCTACCATCCTCTTCCCCATTGTTTTCGTTCTCTTCCGTAGAGAGAGGGAGAGAACGCGCTCACTCGTGAGATTGTATTTTGACCCCAAGCTCCTCTTCCGTATCCAGCTGCTGACTGGAAAAATTGAAATTTCACGAGGGGTTGGTCTCATCGGAGCCTGGTGCTGTTTTCTCGTAAACAGCGGTGGGAGACGTAGAGTTGCGAGAACGCCAACGGTATTATTTACGTATGCGTATGTCCTACGTAGGTACAGCTGTAGTAATGATCTTTGTCTTCATGCGTGCCACATTTTTACATGTTCTTTTTATTTATATGAGAAAAAAAGGCACGATTTTCCTCTCGTCTGAGACTATTGGTTTGTGAGAGACTTGGTTGTCTCCACCTCCACCTCACGTTGAGATTTGCTCGCCAAAGTATGAGCAGCTTAACGTCAAAACCCTCGACGTGAAAGTAGATAATGCCTGGCAGATGTGCATGTCGTTTAAACATCGAAACATGTATATAATAAGAATAGGCTGTCGTAACTATATACCAAGTACAGTACCCAATGAATTTCGACTGCTTCTACTTAAGTGGTGCAGCATTCTAATAGGCAGCCGATTTTTGCTTTATTTATTTTGAGCTTGAGTATGTGTCTGTCCCTTTGGTTTTAATTTTCTCGGTGAACTAAACTGTTTCAGTTTATGGTTTTTGCACTTGGTAGTGGGGAAGACAACGACATTTATAGGTTACTATAAAATATGAGTTGAACCCTCGTAATGTCTGTAAGGTCTTTGATGGCCGGAATAATTTTACAATTTGCTCATTCAAAGGTGAGGCAATGTTTAGACATTGATATCGGCTGAGCCGGCAGTTTAACATTAAAGCCACCAATTATGATCGTAAATATTTAAAAACAAAGATTATGCGTGGTCGGTAACACTTTCAGAACGATTAAATCGCTCTAGATTGGTGTCAAGTTTGCGACAGCGAGAACCCTATTGAAATTTATTGGTGGTCACCATTGATCGTGTATATAGGAGTTCTGAATTCGAGTAATCAAATTGAGTGTGAATCAAATAATCATGTACCGGTATTTAAAGAAATTTGGTGGAATGGTTAATCATGTTTCTGACATTATGTAACGTGACGTGTGACGTCATTTTCATCTTGGGTGACGTCTAAACGCAAAATTTATAAACCCATGCACTATTTGCTTACGTGGGCAAAGTCACTTCAACACTCGACAGTAACCCTTTAGAAATCAAGAACCTTAGTGTGTTTTTACTAGTACAGTACACATGATTATTATGCGTGTCATTTATAATATAATTATTTTTTGTGATTTTTTTTAATTCCGCGCAAAGAAACAAATGCCGATAATGCAATTTTACCGAAACTGTCGCATTACATGTAGTTGTAATTTTGAAATTTACAAGTTTGTCGCCGAATGGCATCCCGCGCGCTATTTCTTGTAATTGGGCAAATGTAAAGCACCTGATTTTTAAACCTGACTTAATTGTGTGTTTTTTAATTAGTTTTTCCTTCCGATGAAAAAAAATTCTACTACATGTGCATGTCCCCGTAATTGTATAGTGTTACTATTATAACCATTATTCAGGATTATACACCATAACCATTATTCAGAATTATGTAGAAATGTGGGTGTGGCAATTATAGTTTACTCAAATAAGAAATTTTATTTATTTTTAAATTGATTTTTTTAAACAAAAAATCAAGTTACAATTTTCTTATAGGTTTAATTATTATTTTTTTGCTTGATATGCCATCAATTTTAGCCAAGAATTTTACTAATCTTAATGATTCGTGCTAACCGGATTGTAATACGCAAGCAAAAACAATTGTTTCAAAAATACCCAAGCAGTTTAGTGTAATAACGATTGTGTGCGCAAGATCTAGTAGTTGCAAGACATTTTGAATTGTTTTTGCCTGCTAACAATATTTATCATTACGCTACTAAAATTAAAATATGTAATTATAAAATATTGGAATGGTACTGGGGAAACTGAACGGAGAGGTACTGTTAACCTAACAGTATATTGTAGCAGGCTGTGAAGTACCACCTTGTCTATTGGCGAAAGCAAGGTTTTAGGACTTCTTCACTCGATTACTTACATTGTTATAAATGTCAAAAAATCTCTTGCATTATAATGACCCGTCATAATGCAGTGATTATAAGTTGGGTAGCGACTTTTACGTGGTTACTTTTGTAAATAAGAATTTCACTCAAAACAAGTGCACAGGGTTATACGGATTAGGTTTTTAGCAGCGGTGCAGCTACCAAGGTTTTGTGTACGAAAAAAAATGTGTGCTGGAAAATTAACGATCAATAAATGTAGTAGTATGTCCATATATTACTTATGTATCTAGTCTACAGTGCTGATTTTTAGTGATTAGTTTTTTACTAATGGGGATGAGTTTTATTTTGTTCGTTCTTGTGCGATAATTCTTATCGTCGGTAGTATATTAATGGAATTGTGCTGACCACACTACTTGCAGCGACATTAAAAAGAACATTTTATCCCTGAACTGCTCTACTCTATTCGCAAAATGCATTTTTTTGTCGTTTATTGAAGAGTTTCTATAATAAAATTGTAGAAGTGAAAATAATTTAGAGGTTGTGTAAGTTTTTGGTTCTGTTAATTTAATTTTAAAAGTTAATTTTACAAAACGTGTCTGTTAGATAAAAATTGGAATAACAAAAGACTTAATTATCATCAATTAAATATTATTTAACAGAGTCCCATTCTTTAATTTAACATACTGCTTAGTTGCTAAAGTTAAAAGTTAAAAGTCCCAAGTTTAAAATTAATAATCGCCCCAAATAAAAAAATTCTCAAAATACCGAGAATTTTAATAGTCTTCCTTTCGAATGCATTAAAATCTTTCACGTACACAACTGCAATCAATAACTTGTACTAGCTATATTTACGTACTTTTTATTAACTTTATCCTAGAATAAAAATCTGAAAACATATTTTCAACCGGAACGTTTTATTATAAAAGTTTTAATTTATTGACAAATCGCAACATATCAAACCACTGAAGTGAACATGAGAATGAGAAAAATCTAACCCAGAAAACAAAAGTCAATTTACACTTAATAAATAATTTAAGTTATAATTCGCTGCGCATGTATTTGGGTTTCAGTTCCTCTATCTTCTTGATGAATTCGTCCTTCTCGATACAGCCGCTGCACATCTCGCCCCAGTTGTCCAACACTTTCTTCAGGTCCCTCACCTTCAGTTTCTTTAGGTCGACAGTCTCCAAATCAATTTGTTTGTCTGTGTTGAGAAAAAGTCAAAATGAGGTTTTTACAACCCGAAACACACTGACACCAGTTATGATATGTGGGTAAAGGGAGATTTAAACCAATTCAACGAAGACTGGAAAAACTACAAACCATATCTGAGGGAGCAGACTTGGGAATCCATTTTTGACAACTTCTCGCAGATGTTCTCAACGGGCATACTCCAACTGATCGGTTTTGACATCACGCCCAAAATGTATGTAGCGGAATCCCTGGCGCCTCCAATGTAGTAACACTGAAATACAAATATCATTTGTTTAAAAACAGAGAACAAGAGGATAATTCGGTTGTTTAACTAAGTGTGTTTAACTACCGGTAATTTTAAATAAAATCAGAATAAAC
The DNA here is from genome assembly GCA_033995665.1 of Melogona broelemanni. Lineage (NCBI taxonomy): Eukaryota > Metazoa > Arthropoda > Diplopoda > Chordeumatida > Chordeumatidae > Melogona > Melogona broelemanni. The sequence continues at coordinate 21,241 of JAUJYS010000071.1, read as the reverse complement.
GTCAAATAGCCAGACACCTATTTTTAATTTTAAATAATTGAAACAAATGTATATGTTAATATAATTCAGAACTAAATTAGTTGCCCCACCAAGCTTACTTGTATTTGAAATTACAAGCAGTAATTAGCTTACTCTACACAAATAATTTAACATCAAAGGTGAAGGAGGATTGATTCTACAGTAATAATTATTCTAAATTTAAAGCTAAAAGGCACAGTCTGAAGATAATGAGCAATACGGCAATAGTTTTTGGCGTATAAGTAGTAAGTAGAATAAGGTATTCAGCTGCACTTACGAAACGCTCGTCCTTCCCAACAGCTTCAGCGCAGAAATCTTTGAAGGCATTCTCGATGGCAACTGGTGACTTTTTCACATCCTCGCTTATCGTAGCAACAAATTTACGTATATACTTGACGCAAACTGGAAATAAAGAGCATTACATAAATCAGCATCTGAGCAGTTGTATAGGTTCTGTTTAACATAATAGTCGGTAGACAAGATTTCGAAACATCCTAAAATTAAAATAGTGAGTCAACCAAAAACTTCTAGGCCACAAGTAGTCAGATGTGCACCAAACAGGTTTATCTGAGATGAACCAATAATTAGATGAAGAATGACAGATAGGTTATTTAAATAGATAACCAAACCGCTACATCAGACTAAATGTATTAATAAATAAAATGTGAATGTTTGAATAAACTATTTTCACTTCAGCAAAAAATGTTTAAAATTAGCAGAACAGAAAGACAAAAGTCCTTCAGATTTTAGATAAGGCTAAGCCAAGAAAAATAATGTTAACAGGCATACATGTACTGGTCCAACGCCTATATCGAAATATTTATACGGGGCTCAGCGAGCATTTGAAGTGGAAATTATTTTATTTGCCAATTGTTGTCATAGCAACCTAAAATTTGTTGTAAAATTTGACAGCCACGTTCTCTTAAATTTTGGAGTAACATATAAACAAGGACACGTCTACAAATGATTATTCAACAGCGGTTGCTTATCTGAATTACGAAGCTAAACTGTTCGACGGATTAGATGAATTAAAAGTAAAACAGTAAGATAAAATAAGGCAATTAATTTACCAAGACCAAGTTTAAGAAGGGATGATACGCATGATCAAATTTCAGGGCCACATGAGGTCACATAATTTTACCCATCTTTTAATTCCATACGAATCTGTAACCTTTATCCCAAATTTATAAGCTAGATCCAGACCACAAACCTGATGGATGATTCCTACTCCCTGCTTTGGTCGATAAATAAATCGGCTAGCCAATAAATCCCTTTAACACCCCGTTTAAACCATCTTGGGTCAGCCAGCTAGGTAGGCACTTCGTAACTGGCCCAAACTGAACCTCGGATATGTGGGCAAGAAATATTCTACTCAAATATTCATAATTACCTTCGCAGTTGTTTTCAGTGATTCTAGTCTGACCAGAAACTTGAGAAACAGAAAAGACGGCTAGAAAGGTGTAGATAAATATAAGTTTCCACTTGGTGCAGATATGAGTCTTTTGAATGGCGGTAGCGGATACACACGTCAAACTCATTTTCGGTGCTGAAACAGAAGTCACAAACGTCTATGAGGTGTAAAAATCCTAGTTTCTGAAGGAGCCCGATTGCTCCGTTCTTCACTATCAATCGAGAACCAACTAATTTGTGACCGAATGATAAAAATTATCAAGTTTTGAAACAACACGTCGCCGGTTTCACCACAAAAGGCCTACACGTATTTTTCATTTTCATTGAAATATTTGTCGTCATTTCATTGGTGGATTTGAGATGGCCGTTGACATATAATCGTCAGTTTTCAGTGTCGTTGGATCCCGTTAATATATTTTGTAAAATCTCACAAGAGCCCTTACCTCATATTCCTCTAAGCAAACCAAAATCATAAACGCACCTTGGTCTATTGCTGTTGAAACGCTATGTGCGAACTAGTTCTGTGCAACTTGGCATTCCTGACACAGGCATTGGCAAAATAAAATTTTTAGAGCTCTTTAAAACATGGAGCGTTAATCTTTAGAGATACTTCCTAAACCGCATATGGCTCATTTCATTCATAAATTAAACGCGCCCATGCATTAAACTACTGCGCAGTCAGTAGAAGGATAGACTCCGATAGAGGCATTTTCTAGACGATTTGTCGATTTGCCGCTGGTATAGTCATCGCACATGCGCATAACAAAGCAATAGCATATTAGGAACTCACATAGAAACGCTGAGCTAAGTAGTTGATATCAAAGGTTGATACAGAAAAGGTACAACAACGGTAGTCACAGAGTAGAAGCTAGAAGCCTAGAACACCTCGTGGAACCTCAAAGAGATCAACATGGCGGCATATTTTGGTGTCTATATTGGTTGTAGCACAACTTCAGTCGCTGTTTTCAAGGTAATAATGTGTTCCTGACTCCTATTTTCTTGCAGGCAAAGATAAAGCAGAAAATGCTATTCAATAAAGTTATCGAGTTTGATAAATTAAGACAAAGAGTCATATTTTGAAGGCATTTTCAGAATAGTGAGTCATCTGTCAGACGCCTAACAAATTTTCTTTTTTTTTCGAGCTTCCCCAGCCAAAATCTACTCTTGCACGGTTTTTCTGGATGTACTTTTGTACAATTAAATTATCATGAATGAAATGTGGTCCTGTGAGAACTAGTCTACGAGTATTAGTAATCCTAGTTAACTTAAGAACTTGGAAAAATTGAATATTGCCTAAAGCCTAAGAGCGACAAAAAACATGGCGGGCCCGTGGTCATGCAGTCTCAGGCTCATTTTCAACCAATCCAACTGTTACCTGAAATAAGATTTTCCGAAAATGTGAATTTTCCTATAAGTAGTGCACTTTAGTATTCGAAAACCACGGTGAACAAATTTGATCAGAACTCACAATCATCACTGTATGGAACACCCTCCCTCCCTCTCCTATTTCAAGTCCCACCAGCGGGCCATCCTGGACTGGACAACCTGCCCTAACCACCCCATCCTAACTAACCTTCCCATGTGACTATCCTATACTACTATTAATGCGTAAACCGCCAGAATACTTCGTTTGGCGAACACATTAATTTAAATCTAAAAGAAAAAAACAAAAACATTTTGAACAAATAGGCCTAGGTCGAATGAGTTTTTTTTTATTGGAGGAACATTTTTTCTTGGTATTCCGAACGTAAAAATGAGTTTCTTATTTATTAAATTGTGTGATCATTATTGTTTGCTTTAAATTTACAGGATGACAAAGTCGAAGTTTTGGCTAACAGTGACGGTGACCGAGTCACCCCGGCTTCCATCTTATATAATGACGGAGAACTAGTAAGCGAATTATTCAGTTAAATAAAAATAAATTACCATGCGCACTTCGGAAACGACTAACTCCCAACTCTTTATTTCAGTCGGCCGGATTAAACAGCACACGGTACCCGGCCAACATCATCAAAGATTTCAAGAGGCTGCTATGCTGCGAGGACCTGCAATCGGATGAGATTAGCGACGTCATTAAGAGTAGCCAATACAAAGTATGAACGCGGTTATGGCTGTTGTTTAATTTATTTATTTTTTTATTCCGGATCACTGTAATGAATTACAGGAGGTATTGTACCCCTCGTGTCGCTGTGGCAATGTGTGAGGGGCACATTCCAGTACCACAGCATCGAATAAACTAAAGCCTGCGCCGGGAATCGAACCCGGGACCACCCGCTTAGTAGACTGTGACCATATCCACTGAGCCACGGGGGCCGCACAATTGCGCTGATGTTCATCACGATTCTGATTACGATCATGTTTTCAATCTTGAATGAACTATTTTTTCCCCTTTAGATTACGAGTGGTCCCAAGGATGCTGTGACGTTCGAATTGACAGATGGCAGTGGCAAGGTTACGAAAAGACTGGATGTGTGCAGGGGATTGCAGATGCTTTTCAAGCAACTGATGGGTACAATCTCGTTTATCTTATTATGTTTGGCAATTTCATAGCGGCCTCACTGGTTGTAAATTCATGTGCCCTGTGCGCTGAACTGTTTAATGTTCATTTATCGTCTTAATTTTAAAGGCACGCAAGCTGCCAATTTCTGATTTTTTGTTCATTTAGTGTGCGAGAGTGAAAAATTAAACAAATTATTTGTCATTGTTGTTTGTCCTTTTCTTAGAAACCGCCACAAGCCACAGCGGAGTTCAGGGAAGCAGATATGCTGTTTTGGCGGTGCCGTCTCATTTTACGGATCGAAAGAAGGAACTCTTTAGGTAAGAGATACAACTTCCCTCGAAAGCTATTTCGTGGTGACGCTCATCTGTTGGCGATGTGCCTATATATTGGATGGGAAGTTAATGTGTTCCTATTGCTTATCAGAATCGCCGCGACCGAAGCCGGATTTAAGGTCTTGCAGGTTATTCACGAGCCATCCGCTGCTCTGCTTGCCTACGAATTGGGACAGGATCGCGAAATGCCCACCGAAGATCAGTAAGTGTTTTCTATTGTTCCTTGGAATTTGGTTTGACTTGTACTTTTAAGAGTACGATTCGTCTAGGCCAGTCGGCATTGCAACCGACTGCGGTGCGGCGGTCCCGGGTTCGATTCCCGGCGCGGACTCTCGCTTGCAGTGTATTCTGTATTAGATCCCGGGATACTGATGAAAACGGGCCCCAATCCTAATCCATGTACAAAACTGGTCATGTTGACCCCCGCCATAGGCCCCCCCTTAAAAGGGGCTGCTCGCGGGTAAATATTGTAATTGTAATATTCACTGCAACGAGGGGTATTTTCCCTTTTTTATGTGGCAATCGCCAAATGTTAACACGCAAGTGTGAAACAAAATATTTATTCATTTTTTAAATGATAATTAATCATTTGTCATTTTTGTTTCTCTTGATCCGACAGAATGTGTCTCGTCTACCGCGTCGGCGGAACCTCGGTTGACATCACGGTGGTGAAGATCGTCCGTGGCATTTATCACGTGTTGGCCACACTGCATAAGGCGGATCTGGGAGGCGAGCGACTCACTCACATGATCGCCGACCATTTGGCCGATGAATTCAAGAGGTAGGTCTCGCTTTTCTTTCAATTTCGATGGCCGTGTACAATTTTTTGATATTATCGAAGGGGGGGTCGATATTTTAAAATAATAAAAAGATCGAGGCTGTACCGTAACGTTACGGTCGCAACATAGAATATGTACGGAACATTACGTTGGCGTTTTATGTTGGATCAATGCAGATTTTAGCTCGCACTTCCGTCATACATGCGCGTTTTAAACGCACTTCCGTATCATGAGTTCAATCACTAAACCATTGACAAAATGTCGAAAGAAATACTAACTTGCTCACTAGGATTTAAGAAGGATTCAAGGGCTAATCATTCGTTCTTGTTTGTTTCTATCTGTTCTGTCCAGAATATTTAAGGTGGACGTGCGCTCGAACGCCCGATCCGTGCACAAACTGCGCCAGGAAGCCGAAACTTGCAAGAAGGTTTTATCCACTCTGGCCACGACCAACTGCTCCATCGACTCGCTCTACGACGGAATGGATTTCACCAACAACGTCTCCAGGTAAATTTCGCTTAGGCTAATTTGCGATCTCGTAATACGGAGAGAGTTATGCTACTTATTATAGCTTATTTTTTTAGTTTGCATTTGCATGTTGTTAGCTCTGGCGTGTTAAACCACGTTAACAGTAGAATATGTACTGAAACCGATTTTTTTTTATCCAGGGCGCGTTTGGAATCCCTCCTCAATAACTTAATACCCGACTTGTTGGCGCCGTTAAACGAATGTCTTGCCAGCGCAGAGCTCACCATTGATTCCATTCAGAAGGTAAGAACTGGAATAGTATAATGAAAATCAACCGATAAAAGTAAAATTAGTGATATAATGCTCTATTGTTACACTTTTAATCTGTCCGTTGCAGGTATTGTGACCTTTGTGACTTCACCCCATTAAGGTTAATTTGCTTGTACTTCTCGTAGGTGATTCTCGTTGGCGGTACGTGTAAAATTCCGCGGGTCCAACAGACCATGGCCAATCATTTCCCGTCGGCCGACATTCTGTATCAGTTTTCCCCAGATGAGGTGGTGGCTATTGGCGCAGCCAATCAGGTGAGCATTTGGAGTGCTTGGTCCTGTAAATAAATTATATCTACGATTGAATTTCCATAGCGTTCTAATGTGATCTTTGTTTACCCTTAGGCTTCCTATCTGCGAGGATTCGAAGATAAGTTCACGAACGTGGTGACTGTCATGTCGACTCTTACTCGAAACTTATACTACAAGGTACGTAAAGAAAGGATATATATTTTTAAGTAGTTTAGTTTTCACAATTTATTCTTGTGACTGTTTAAATCATCTAATGTAAATTTCGAATACTCACTAGTTTGTTCTTGAGTGCCAGTAATTGTTCCCAGAAACAGTAGAATCGACGGGGGCATTTCGAATAGTTATTAAAATGTCGTAATTGTATGTTGTTATTTCTATAAAGGGTGTTAGAAAGGTGCCATTTGATTGTTTTTTATTGACAATTTCTTCATAAAATGTATTTTTTTTCATATTCTGTTTATGCAGATCAAACCTGATAACGACAATGCCAAATATAGCGTGATATTCAAGGAGGGCACCCCGGTTCCCGCAGAAATTGAACACGACATCCCGTCCAACGTGGAACAGCCCGAGCTCTACGTGGAAATATACGAGGAGAACGGAACCGAAGGGGATAACAAACAGTTGTTGGCAACGGTACATTTTCTCATCATGATTTGTTATTTCTCTTTGGAATCAGAAAAATAAGAAACTTGTTTTCAAAGATTATTTTATAAAAAAAACTCATTTGCATCCAGCCAGAAAAGTATTGGCCTGAGTGATTTTCTAAAATTGTGTAAGACAATTAATTTGGTCCTTTCTTACACATGCTAAAGAACTTTGTCTTCAAATTTAAAAATAATTGAAAATAATATGCAGAGATCAGATTTTGGGGTTGATTCGTTGTTTTTTAATTTTTCAAGTTTAGATTTTTTACAAAGTATTTGTCATTTTATACTATTTGTTACCTTACTTAGCGTTTTAAAAATTATTTTGGTTGCAAATATTTCAGATGCCAATTACTGGATTCGATACGGACAGCGGCGCTAAAGTTCTTTTCCACGCGACTAAGTGAGTTCCTTTGTCTAATGCGAAATTCAAGAATACATTGGAAATTTGATTTTCTTATATCTCTAATGACCCTTGCATTTTTTTATTTCAGGGAAAACACACTAGCAGTCACAGCGAGGGAACTTTCTACGAATAAAGTTGCAAGCCTTGTTATTTAAAATGTCAGACGAAAGGAGAGTAATTAAATTTATTTGAAAAATTTCTTAAGATGCCAGTGTTTTTCAATTTTACCAATATCTTGTGCTCCTAAAATTTTATGTCCCTTCAAGTGCGTCTAACCATATTTTCTTCATTTGTCCCTTCGTATATACTAGGATCATTTAAAAATAATTTCGGGGATATTTTCCTCCTAGTTTCGTTGCTTCTTTGTATTCACGATGCTTTTTTCGTCTCTCAAGAAGTGGGACATGCCTGCAACCGTTTGTCTTATATTTATTTCTATTCCTATCAAGAATATTTTTTTTTCAACGTCAGAAATTATTAGTATTACATTTTAATTAATTAGAACAAAATTTTAAGAATAGCTTTCTATTAACAAGTGAGTATCCCAAATTTTGAAAATAATAATTGAAGAATAAGTGAACGAAACGTTCACATTACGACACATTGTGTATTTCGTGAAGGTCTATTCTATTTTTATGCTTAGAGCTTGGCCAGCTCTTGTTCGTCGATTACATCCAGTCCTGTCCTGGATCTCTCTCTCATTATTTATTTTTCATACAAGACGACAATTTTTGTCGTATATTAGCCTAGTTCACGGATGACGTTAAGGCCCATGATTGTGGTCATTCGTGATAGGTAAATGTACATTTTGTGAAGAATAAGCAGTTAGACTGGAAGGTAAACAACCAAAGGAGGGCGCTTTAAGATTCGCTCGCGGCGCCACCTAATGGTCGTTAATTTGGCGGGAGGGTGATGGGACTAGGCGCCCTCTGCCGGCGCACCGGCAAACTAACGGTATTTTGAAGTTTTTCGCGCCATGCATTAAGCCTTGTCAGTGTTTCTTAGCCAAAATCGTTGGTTTTTGTGTAAATGCAAGGCTGAACTGTATTAAACAGCAGTCAGTGAAATGGATAAGTGCGGCCAACTATCTATTCCATGCAAGGAAGACTTGGGAAGCCTGGAACTGAGATGCTCGGCCAGCGGAGTCACCATCAATCCGGCATCACTGAGGCCCTATTCCCTTCATAGGTCAAACAAAGACAGTCCCCGTTCCAAGAAAGCAAAATACGGTATTTGGTTTGCTGGATAGTACGACATGCACGATCCCCGACTTGTGTGAGAGAAAAACAGCCAAAGCTTACATAACCCTTGTTTAAATAAATATACATATATATTTTTTTTAATCATCATAGTGCCTAGTGCACTACAGGATTACTGCACCCTCGTGCTCTAGAGATATGTGAGGGGCAGGGAAGGAAAGTTGGCTGCAGCCTAGAATAGCCAGGCTGTAGGATCCACCCCTAAGCTCTGGGCTCCCTAATGGAAGCTCAGGGTGACGCCAATGCCCCAGGCTAACTAATAAATAAAAGCCTGCGCCGGGAATCGAACCCGAGACCGTCAGCTTCGAAGGATGTAAACATACCCATTGAGCCATCGGTTGATCGTTCACACCTAATGACCCCTATCAAATTTTTATCTGGGTGCGTTGACCATTGGATTTACGTTTTATGTGTAGGTTTCCTCAAGCCCATCCAACATTACGACGCCCTATTCTTCAAATCAGAGCGGGGTATCTAGTGTGAATGATCATCTTTGTATTTTGGACGGGAATATGTACTGTTTTTGGTTCAATCTGAAGGAAGAATAAAATAATACTCCTACGGAAGTAAGAATATCTAGTTCATGTACTAGACCTTGTTCGTAATATATTTGCAAAACTGTACAACGCAATGATAGGCTTCTACTCCATCTTTTTCAAATCTTTTCAATGCCAAAATGCAATGCAATGCAATGCAAATGCATGCCAAATGCAAACTGACAGGGCAGAGGCCACCTGCTAAGTTATCCTTCTTCAATCGAACCATCCCTGAATGGAACGCACTCCCTCAATATCTTGCGCCATCTCCCTCCTTTTCCTCCTATAAGTCCCATCCGCAGGATAACCGAAACTGGGAAGCCTGCCCTAATCACCCCCTCCTAATTAACCTTCCTCTCTACATCCGATACTACAATTAATACGTAAATCGCACGAATGCTCTGAGCGGCGATCACATTAATCCAAATTTAAATCTTAAATGCTTAGTTTGCGTTATATGACTTGTTGACAGTTCCGCTCATATGAACACGTACGATTGTGAATTATTTCCTAGATTCTTGTAAGCCCAAAGTCAAGAAGAAGCAGGCGGACGTATACGAAGTGGAGAAGATCTTGGATTTGAAAATAGAAGACGTAAGAATAGTGTAATCCTGGGCCTGCTCGTTCGCGATGTTACTTGCCAGCTCTGCATACATGTTTTGATATGGTTGGTTTCAGGATACCGAATATTACTTTGTCCAGTGGAAAGGTTGGGGCGACGAATTTAATACGTGGGAGCCGGTTAACAACATTGTCGACTGTCCCAAGCTCCTCGAAGACTTCTACCTTCGATCGTCCGCAAATGGATTGCTTTCAAAGTGAGTGGGACATTTACATTGCTTTCCATTTTTTGGAATCACTAGTGAATGATGAATAAATGCGGTCGTTGTAGTTCAGTGGTAGAGCATCTGGGTGTGGTGTGGCGATCCCGGGTTCGATTCCTGGCTTTTGTTATTCGATCTTAAGCGAACTGGTGAAAATGTGTCCCTCCATAAAATGCTCTTTCGAAGGGTTTATAGGGGTACATAATCTCCTGTAGTGATATTCACTATGTGATATTCAACTATGGTGATAATCGTTTGCCGAAAAGAATAACTAGATAACTAAAGGAGATTCTGTTCCCTTCGTGTTGCTATGACAATGTCTGAACGGAACATTTCCACCAGTTCACCGGGGTAGAATTATAAACGAAAGACCGCACCGGGAATTGAACCCGGAACCGTCGCATTACGGACGAATATCGACTGGGCTCACGTGACGTTGTACTATTACAGATAAGTGTCGATTTATTGTGTTGTTATGATCCGTTGAGTCGTCTCCAACTCTTGGTGACGAATGGTGGTGGTGGTCGTGGTCCTGGTGGTGAAGGTCGATTCGATGGCTCGTCCTGCAGCTTCCGGAGTGACATCCTGGTTTCCCTCTTTATGCAGTCCAGTCATCTTGTGCGTTGTCGCTCCCGCCCATCGCTCCTTTTCCAGGGAGTTGACCGCTCGCATGACATGCCCAAAATACCGCAGCTGGTTTCAATTTATTATGCACAAAGAAAGATTTGAAGAAAAATAAAATATTTATTTTCGACACTGAAAAAAAACTTTTTTTTGTTGTTGTTTCTCTGAAAATTAGAAAACTCCAGATTCTGGACGAGAAGTACATTGGCAAATTACGGCACATGCAGTTGGTCGAAAACGCGACCAAACCCAAAAACATCGGCAACGACAGTCCCCCGCCGGCTGCCAAACGCAAGGCAAGCAGCGGCAAGAACTACCTGGACGTCGTGTGCCAGGTGCGCCGCAACGCCGTCTACCATCAGCTCAAATCGTGGGAGCGGACGATCAACGCGGTGGCTCCCAACGAGCCGCGCATCACGGTGGAGAACAATGTAGATTTCGAAGGTATTTGAATTTTGCCCTAGCTGACAGTCAACCTCTGTCACTACTAAAAATATCATTTTGCTCAAGCTGAAAGTCAACCGTGTCGATACTAAAAACAATTTTGCAAATATTTGTAAACGTCTCCTTGTTTCCACGTTCCACAAAAAAACATGACTCGTCGGAGCCCAGTCGCTATTGCGACTGACTATGAGGCGACGGTCCCGGGTTCGATTCCCGGGACGGGCTGTCGTTTATTAGATACCGGGGTATCGGTGAATATAAAGTTATAACTTATGTGCTAGCAGGTTAATTTCCATTTGATGCCGCTGTTGCAGGACACTGAACTGAATTAAATTTTTGGACGTTTGTATATATTTAATGGTAAAACACTTATTTACAATTAATTTAAAAGTTTTAACATTGGTGAAAGCATGCCACCCAGACATTACCATAGCAACACGAGAGGTAAAGATTCTCCTGTGGCACATTGAGCATAACAAGATGTAGTCAAGGTTTGGGAATATTGGCATTGTTGTATTCAGATGTGCTCTGCGATAATTAAAAAAAAAAATTTAAAATAATTATAGATGTGATATGGCGTTTTTCCAAAAGTTTTATTGGCAGCAGGATTTGTCTTTCACTTGTTGATTTCATTTTAAATTGTATTTAAGGTCCACCCGAAAACTTCACTTACATCAAGGATTACCAGGAGGCCGAGGGAGTGGTCATTCCGCGCGACCCGCTGGTAGGCTGCGACTGCACCGATTGCCTGTCGTCACGTGACTCCTGCTGCGCTCACGCCGCCGGCACCCAGTTCGCCTACAATCGATGGCGACGGCTGGTCTTGCCGCCCGGCTCTGCCATCTTCGAGTGCAACAGGTTATGTTCGTGCGATGAAAATTGTCCCAATCGGGTGGTGCAGTGTGGCCGGAAGGTGAGAGAACACAAATACTGTATTGAGTGCATAGGAGTTGTAAATTGGTCAACTGAATCGGGATTTCTTTTGATTAACTCATCATTTTAACTCCTAATTTTTTGAGACGGCTACGAGAATTTTCCCTACCGGTATTTGAAATTAAATTATTTTATGAATGAATGAATTGAATGAAAATATGGTGAAGATACGGTATTAACCTGCCGTAAACATGCTTTGACATGGAATTAAAACAAAAATGGCAAAAGATTACATACCCCTTGTGTTGCTTAGGCAATATGTTCTGCAGTACCCCGGGATTGAATACAGAATACTCTGAAAAATGAGAGCCTGCACTGGGAATCGAACCCGGGATCATGAAGGAAGATTGCTGGATAGTTCGCCATTCTCCGTAGCAAAAGGTCAATATCCTTTAAAAATTATTGTGGAAGCTAGTGGGCCCGTCTGCCAAGAAAGCACAAATAATAATTATATATATATGAAATATTTCTTTTTTATTGATGAGGTCAATAATTATTTACTAACAAAACGTGTTCTTAGCCAACAACAAACCGCTCTTGGGCGAGTTAGAACTATTTGAATAATTCCACTAGGTAGCATAAAGCCACAAGCGATGCTTCAGGGGCTAGTCGGTTTCTCTATGCAGAAATGTCCAAAACATTTTGGCGATTTACACGCATTAACGACAATTTTTTTTCCACCAATGCAGGTAAGATTATCCATTTTCCGTACTTCCGATGGCCGGGGTTGGGGCGTCAAAACGCTGCAAAAAATCGGCAAAAACATGTTCGTGATGGAATACCTGGGCGAGGTGATCACCAACGAGGAGGCCGAGAGGCGCGGCCAGCAGTACGACGCCGAGGGGCGCACCTACCTCTTTGACCTGGATTTCAACGAGGCCGACAACCAGTTCACGGTGGACGCCGCTCACTACGGCAACGTGGCGCACTTCATGAACCACTCGGTAAATGACTGAATCATGGAAACCTGAACTGTGCTGGCATAAAATAGTTTTTGTAGCCATTTTGACTATGTTTTTTCGCTTTGCAATTATTTCCTATTTTTAATCTATGATAAATTCCAACATCTCATTGTTAAATTTCAGGAGGCATTTTTTTCTTATGTTTGTCTCCATCTAAGCTGAAAATTTTGCATAAAAAGCTAGAACATTGAAACCAGTTCATTGTTGGTACCGGTGGTCACAAGTTTTTAAGTTTTTGAATACCCCTGGTATTTGTATCCTGATTAAACGCGAAAATCTTTGTTAGAAAAACATTCTCCGTTTTTTTCGACATTTTTCTTCACTAGTGAATATCAAACACTACTGGAGGTTCTGTACCCCTCGTGTTGCTATGGCAATGTCTGAGGGTTACATTTCACCAGCTACCCCCGGATCGAATAAACGAGAGCCTGCGCCGGGAATCGAACACGGGACCACCGTGCCGCAGTCGGTTGCAACTACCGACTGGGTTCCTGCTAGTCGTACAAAATATTTTGAATTCAGCGGCCACAAACGTGGTGACTGTTGAGCTATTTTTTTATATTAAGAAACTTTCCCTAATCTGCGCGTGTCTTTTTACAGTGCGATCCTAACATGGCCGTGTACGCTGTCTTCATCAACACGCTTGACCTTCAACTGCCTAGGTTGGCTTTCTTTACCCGAAGAGAAATCGAACGAGGGGAGGAGCTCACCTTCGACTACAAGATGAACGGTGCGTGTGTCCTGATGACCTTAACGCGCTGAATTCTAGAACACGGAGATGTCTGCCGCCTCTTGCATTGTTGACAAGTCTCAACATGTTGCTTTTTTTGCGTTTTTATTTCTCAGGCGTGAATCCAGACAGGTCAATGACCGAGTCCCAAAGTGACGACGACAGCGACGTGTCGCTGAACGCGAGTGACGTCACGCTGGACGTCATGATGAAGCTCGACGAGTCCAGGTTTGGCTCGCGAGATGGCGATGTCAAAGTGGAAGATGGTGACCCTGTCAAGGTGGAAGATAGTGACACTGTCAAAGTGGAAAATGATGTTGATGTCAAGGTGGAAAATGGTACTGATCTCAAGGTGGAAAGCGGTGACTCAAGTTTGGTCGAGACTCCTGCCGCTGAAGTCAAGATGGGGGCGGCCGACGTCCTAATCGACCCCAAATTGAAGAGGCGTATGGAGATAGACGCCAAGAGAACTCCGTGCAAGTGCGGTGCCAAGAACTGCCGGTTGTTTCTATACTAGAGCGAGTGCTAGTGACCGGGTTCGGCGGTGATTCTACTTCATTGGTGTTCCAGTGTGCCAAACCGGGATGGTGTTGTGTGAACCGCTCATGTACGATTCACGGCGGGCGACTTTATTGCCATAATGCGTCTTTTTGGAATACCGATTTCCGGTCGAGGTTGTTATTTCTGTGACGTTTGACTGATTTTGCACCGACCGTTAGACAACGCCATCTGTGGCTGAAGGCAGTTTTCTTAATCAAAGCCTTTCCAAGATGACTTCTTGACCACTGCCAACAGGAGACTTGATGGCTGAGGCCGGCGTGGGAGAAAACGGTCGCTGTGTCGAGGTATAGGGCAACATTTTTATTTTTTTAAACTTGTCCGTCCTGACGTACAAAATTGGCGCGAACACCATTTAAAAAAATGTTTGAATTTAATTTTTAATTTAATAAATAACAAAGTTTTAATTCAAAACTCAGAGCGAAGATTGCCACCTTGTTTGTATTCGTTCAAGTGGTGTTAGCCCATAATTTTGCGCCTGCGTTACTTTTTACAGTTTCGAATATACGAAACTTTCGCGAGTCAAGGTGAAACAAGAGCAAAATTTGCCGCAGAAAAATATTCCCTCCAAAACCAGTTTTTTTTTAACAATACTATTGGACATTTCAAGCTTTTCATCATTTCAAGCCAAAGAGCAACTGATCCACCATTTTTTCCTTTTATTTAGTTCGACATAGCATAAAACGGCGTAAATCAATTTTATTTTATTTTATTTTTTTGGAATGAGATCGGCCTCTTTTAAAAGTGCACTCTTTTATTGTGTATGTTTTCGGAGAAATCTTAATTTCTCCTTGCGCGATAGTCAGATGTAAAAATAAGATTAAAACTCAACATTCCGCGGAATAAATGAAAGCTTAATCATGAATCCGTCCATCTCTTCATCTAGATACAGTTGTTTCTAGATGAAGAGACCGACGATAAATCCCCATTACAAAACACCACGACTCATAACAAATTTTCCCCCCTTCCGCCCCTGCTCCATTGTTTCGACGAACACAGTCAGAAAACCTGTCACTGCTAAAAGCGTTTCAAAATTCGCAGTTCGACAGGCGAGATGGACGCTCTTGCGAGCGACGATTTCTTCCATTTCCAGTAAGTAAAAAAAACCTAGTTATTATTTATTGATTTAACATAATCGTCACCAAAAGACAGCTGAATGATCGGGGTGGCGTCCGTGAAACATGTACTGTCTACCGTGGCGGTAATTATATGAAATTGATACTTTTCAATTTTGATTTTGTTTGGGTCTTGTGGATGGGGACGGGTGTAGGGGGGGGGGGGGGGTCGTGGTGTTTTGGAATGGGGATTTGTCGTCGGCCTGTTGTATCTAGATGAAGAGATGGACGGATTCATGATTAAGCTTTCATTTATTCTGCGGCATATTAAGTTTTAATCTTATCTTTTATTGTGGGAGCAATACCAACAAATTCTGGTATTGTTACGTTTTTTTTTGTTTTTTTTTAAATCTTACTTTCATCCCTCTGCTCCGATTTAAAAATGATGAGGATTTCGTACGTTTCGTAACGAACGTTTATTCTGTGAATCTAGATTTCGTTTCTGTGAAGGACACATGACAATTGCTCATTTTGGTCACACGTGTATATCGTTGCTGCGTTTTGCAAATGTTTCTGTTCATGTTATAGTGACGTCACTATATCGCAAAATCCGAGATTTATCAAATTAATTGCACTATTTAAAAATTCAGATTTTCCGCATAGAAAAATTTGCCGTTTCACAATTCCACCTGCGTTGCACGTGCTTTTTAGTGCGTTAAAATTGTGTCCGCAAAATTTGAACGAAAGAAGTGTTCCTGGTCGAACCGAACAAATGCTGCTTATTACTCAAAACGTGCAGGCCTAAACAAAAATTTTCGGTATTTTAAAGCGATATTAATTTTACGTTGTTTTTTGTCCGGATGTGCTCATATTTTGCGTACGCTAATCTGTTTATCGTTCAGTTATCTTTCGTTCGATATACACATGACATTGGTCCTAATTGTTGTTGCATTTTTAATTTTCCTAATTCTGCCGTTTAGACATTCACGTACTCATTTTCTGCATTTCCCTCTCATACATATCGAGTTTATCCAGACATGTAATTACATCGGTAAACGCGTTCAATTTAGTTTCAGAATTTTTAGTAAAGGATCACTTCAATAAAAAAACTTGTTTATTTGAAATTTATTAATTGTTTGGATTCAGTAGTGACGTATTTAAAAATCTAACTTGCATGGTTAATTAGTTCACAGTTTAAAACATTGTTTAATAATTGACATATTTGAACAACGGGCCAGCCGCATCTGGCCAGTCTGCCCAAAACACACATAACTTCCCCACCATATTTCCCACACTTCACACATATTGCCATTATGCTACGGCGCGGCAATTATCCCATCTAAATCTAAATCTAAATTTGAAAATGTGAACATGTGATTGCGTTTAGTTGATCAAAGATTGAAGTGTTTATAAATGTATATTGAAACCTTTTTAATGTGTTGGTATTCTAAAAATGATTTTTTTTCCTACTTACTACTGTCAGAGGTTATTTCGCAAATCGCACGTTTTCGGCTAAATACTTGATATATTTTTCATGTGTAAATGTTGAATATTTCTTAAGAATATTTTAATGGAAATTTTAAATTCGAATGGTAATAAAATTTGTTGGCCTGTCGGAAGACCATGTAGATCTGCAAGCTTTATGGCAAGTTTGTGAAGCGTATATGCGAATATATTATTGCCATTCGGATTTTAAAAAATTATTTCTGGATTGATTCCCTGCTTTCTCTCTCCGTCAGACCATCGTATAATCGACAACTTCTCGGAAGAGCTTCACATGTTTTACTGACTTGCTCAAATATATATTTTTTTATTAGATATGAACGGCGACAGCGGTTCCCGTGTTGCTTAAGGGATAGGTTATCGTAAACTTTCATAATTTGTCATTTTCTGAATATGCGTAACCGTATATTCCGAGTGTTGGCTGCTTGTACGACTGCCTGCAAAATAAAAAACAAATGTTTTATATTTGCAAAATTAAATTTTTGGTAAATAAAATATGTAAAATATATTTGTGGTCAATTATAACTTTTATTCATTTATTTTTTATCCATTACGAATTTAAGCTTTTTATTTTCAACTTTGTTTCTTCCCGTTTATGTCATTATATATTGTTGAAATATATTTTGATATTCTCGATATATTTTCTCGGTGATTTTTTGTTGTAGTCTATATATCTTCAAGCACATCTCCATAGACATGAGGGTGCAGTAATCCTCTAGTACACTAGGCACTACGGTGATTTAACAAACAAAAACAAAAAAAGTATTTGAAATTTCTTAAAACAAAGAAAATATGACATTTTTTTCGGGTACGATTTCTCTTTAGAATTTTATGGAGCCAATTCCTTTTTGCAAAACGTGTTGCAGTTTGGTGAATTTGACATACGTGTTTCAAGTGCTTCTCGTATTCTATGTCATTGTGTGGGCGAATTCTCCGAAAGACCCACGCGTTGGCCGCGTTTGGCTTTATAGATGGCAGACATTTTCAGAATTCGAAATCTACAGTTTGGCACAGTAAAAGTCTTTTTTTAAATTGTTGTTGATGTGAATGAAGTTTAATTGGTTAAAATTGATTTTGATATTTTAGTAATGTTCAAATTAGTAATTTAAATTTCTTTCAAAGATTGTTCTGTTTTTAAATGTGTATATCACAAATTACGAGCATGGACATTCAATCCAAATTTTTTCAAACATACGATGAAAAATCTTATTTTACTGTTTACGCGTACTTCCAGGAAACATTTCAACATTTACCAAGACCTCAATTTAAGCTCTACCACTGCATAATACTAGTATGATAGTGAACTTAATTTACATTCATAGATTTCAGCTGCGAATGTCTGATAGCATCAAGAGCTTTAACAGGAAACGACCCCTTGTCAGTTGTTTTAATATTTTTTTGTTATGCGCTCTTCAGAGATTTCGCTTTCAGTTTACCAGAAGTTTGGAGAAAATCAAAGGCGGATTTGTTGGAAGTGGTAGAGTTGACTAGTTAGGGCCCTGCTATTCTTTTCGCCCCCCAGCCTCATTGCTCCATAATATTCCCTTAATAATTCACCATAATGCCTTAAAATTAGCATTGAATGATGCATCTTTTAAAATATTAGTATTGCTTGCACCAAATATATTGTTTTTAAATTAAAAAATGTTCAAGAATTCGGCGTTATTTTAAAAATTGGATAAACTACTCACGAGTTCTGGCGTGCATATTTTGTGCTTTTGATTCATGACATTCTTTATACAGATGTGAAATTTCCTATGTGAATTAGTTTAATTATTAACCTGTAGTTTGACATACAGTTGTCTTGTATTGTACCCTTTATTATTACCTTGTTTAGTGCCCTTTATTTATTTAGTAGTCATGTAATATGCCTTAGTAGCTTATGATTTATTTAGTAGCCATGTAATATGTTATAGGCCTTCCGATGCTGCTAGTGAATATAGTGTATATTGTATTCAAATTCAAACGAGTGATAATAGAATATTTTTACATTCTAAACATCCAGAAATTCGGTTAAAAATTCAATTTGTAGAAACACTCATATGTGGCCCGGCCCCCTCACTGTTTCCATTGCAAAATGTGTCTTGTATCCTTCCGTCTCCCATCTGCATGCATATTTCCACCACATTACCAAAGAGCGGATGTTTTGAATGCAGCCGCCGGCCGGCCGTTCACCAACTGTGCGCCAAAATCCGCCAACAACGAGTGTAATGCGCTCCATCTCCATCCAACATGTTCTCGCGTGAGACCGAAGCGAGATGCCACTACGCACATTTCCTAGATGATTTTTATAGACGCTGACTAAACACGACTTTTTTTGTGTGTGTATGTGTGGCCCATTTGCCACACCACCGCCTCTTGTCTTGGCTTTTGAACTTTTCTCTCACTGGGCACAAGTTGGAACTGTGAAATCGAGATCGTCGAACTGTCATTTTTTTTTTTTTTTTTTTTGAAATGGCGGTCAGCGGTCGACATTCGTTCGCCGCAGTGGCAGTGATTGCCTTGACACTTTTTTGCCAATTTGGTAAGTAAACATAATTGAGTTTTTCCGCACGTGTTTCGTACGTGGATGAAACCTTCTGTAGAGATGTGTTGGCCTGTCTGTCTGTCAGACGAAGACGAACAGTACTATCTTCCATCATTCAAATTTGTCAACGGCGAGAAACTAATGGAGGGATTTTAAACAAGGCTCCGATTAGTCTTACAAATGCTCAGCCTGCTACACCACCTTCCTCTCTCCTGCAAGCTGTCTTCGATTTTATATGCGCTTGTCATGTTTTCTTAATCGGATTGATTAATTCATAATTACCCATTTAAACTTCAAACCTGTGGTTTAACATTTTATTTATTTTTAGATTTTTTTGTGAAGTTGTCAACAGCAAGGACATTTATTTATACGTAGTAGAATAATAACCTTTTAAAACAAATTGTTATTTAAAAACATGCGAGTCTGAAAAAATTGTCTGTTGGAATGATTTTAAATCAATCTATGAATTTGAACTAAACGGCAAAATCCTCCCCATTTTCACCAGTTTAAAAAAGGGAATTATAATATTTTCGTGCTAACGTTTCCCTTAAGCATTTCGTAATGTTGTTTAAAAAATTGCTAAGTATGCTGAGAAATGTTTTTGCAAATGTGGATTACAATTTTTTTTGCCCTGCTACGTTAGTCACCAAGGGTTTGCGTAGAAGCCAATGTTTACACAATCTTATAAGTTTTTTTTATATTTATAGCTGGCGCACTGCGGTGCTTCCAATGTGGCATCCTCCGTAACGAACAGGATAGTTGCTCCTTAATAAGCGAAACTATCGTGGTAGAGTGTCCCAGTTACGATTTTTTTTGTTCAGAAACAGCGACACACAAATGGGAAGGTAAGTCGTGCGATTCTGTTAAAAAGAATGAAAAAAAAAAAACTAGTTATCAGTGTTAAAAATTTATTTCCAGAACTATGTAACTGGTAGTATTTAATTTATTTACCGATAATATACTTTTGACGATGATTTTGTTTTTACATCTTTCGTTTCATTTCACAGGCGGAAACAACACCCTTGCTGTCTCTACTCGCGGCTGCGCCACCAAGCTAACGTTGAATGGTAAAATGCACGAAAAGGGTTGTCTCACCGACCAGCGTACGGGCGCGCAAGTGTGTTACTGTGATTCGGATTTGTGTAATGCCGGTACATTTACATCTGGAAATATTGTTTTAATTATTGCATTAATCACGTCTGTCCTAATGATTTAATACAAAGCATGAGTGAGAATTGTATGGCCACACAACATGTAAATAAATGATCCATGTTCTTGTTCTTACTTGGTGTTGAGAGAAACTTTTATTTTATTGTTGGATACTTGGCACAGTATAAATTATGGTTTGTAAAGTCCAGTGTCAAACAACTACCTTGGTAACTACTTGGTCACTACTTGGTAGGCGCGCATGAAAGAAGTGACGAACACATTTATTTTGAAAAATTGCGGCAAAATAATGATGCATCTGTAGCCATACGATAATTTGACATGTTTGGAAAATTGGCTAAAACAATACAAATATTTATGTCTTTTGTTTTTGCTACTGTCTAATAATTTAAAATAATCTTAATTTTGCTTTTTAAAAATATTACGTAATAAAAAATCTGCTGTTTTATACTAAATTTTGACAAAATTCGAATTATCGTCTAAATTCCAAAAAATTGTGATGTCATAGTTGGTCCCACTGTCTGAAAAAAAAATCCAAAATGGCGTCGGTGTTTGTGTTGCGGTTCCTGTAAACAACATAATTTTAATCTTGTCGAAGTACTTTTTTGTCGTGAAATTGGTAAGTTTACTCAAGTTATCCTATTTCCAGCGTATTCGGCTACTTGAAAAATAGATCTAATTTTATGTCCAATCTTCGTTGCTTATCTAGTGATTGACTCGAACATAGGCCTAACAACGCTGCCAAGGCTTTTCTCACCGGCTGCTAGGCCAAGACATAGTCAGTAATAGTTAGCCAAGATACCTTGAATATAGAAGTAATAATATAATAATAATAGTATTAAGAATATAGAAGGCTCCAACTTCTGTTCTCCATTTACAACGACCAAACCATCCTGGACTTCGCCACTTTCATTACAAAATCAGACAGTAAATGCAGAGGGCACACATGCAAGCTTGATAGGAACTTCGCTGGGAGCA
>JAUJYS010000070.1:0-34013 GCA_033995665.1 Melogona broelemanni | reverse complement strand
AAAGAGACACGAGGGTGCAGTATTCCTGTAGTGCACTAGGCAAAACGGTGAATTAAAAAAAAAAAAAAAAAAAAAAATATATCAACAAAAATCATTCCAAATGCCCCCATAGAACCAATTTTATGTACATATTCACGTCAGATATTGTACCAGTCTGACGCCATAAACTAAAGAATTATACTAAATAACTAAGAATTATAGTAGGATTATGATAATTCTTAAGTGGGTCAAACATTGTCGTGGCTCAGTGGTTTAGAGCATTGGTCGCGTGAGTCAAGACATCCGGCGTTCAAATCCCGGCGTTTACGAAATCTTAATTTTTCACAGTACGAAGTTTTATTCAAAAGACATTGAAATCCATTCTACTGTTGAACTCCTTGAGACGTCATGCTATTTCGTTAAAAAAAAATTTAAACTGTTCGATTAAAGAAAAAAAATCGCATGGAATTTGTGACAAATACGTGTGCCACGGTTTTGTCATCCCACGAAATATCGAAACAAAAATGTTACAGCAAGCATAATATTCTAGGCTTCGGTATTTTTGTTCTCCGAACTCCTCTGGTAACCGCTACTGAACTGCGATTTTCATAAAACCCCCGATCTAGCGTTATCGTGTCACGACAGCAGTATTATCGAACGCCGAAATTAAAAATTTGTTTAGCGATTTTTTTGAGGGGACGGGAAATAAATAATGTTGGTTACGTCGATCCCCTCCCCCCTACCCTCCGCCTACACACCAATTTTTGAAGCCGTGTTACAACCACCCCTTCCTCTCTCTCCACCTCCTCCCATCCGAAGATTAAAAATGCTGCAATGTCGATGTATGTATACCGCGCTAGCTATATAGATGTTACTCCATAACCTCCCCTTCCCTCCCCCCATCCTTCCAAACCCTTAGCCTTCACGTACATGTTACGAAACAGCTATTTTCGGTTTTTATTTTTTTCGGGGTCTGCAATGTTGACATTTTACTCGTAGACGCGCGACTGGTTGTGATTTCAGAGACGACCGTTTTTTGTATCGATATAATAAAAACAAAAATGCCCCCGACTTAAAAAAAAATGGACTAGGACAAAAAATAAAATCTGCATGACAGTTTCAGATTAGGACACAAAAAAAATCTGCGTGACTGTAATACTGCGGAATTATGCAAAATCAAAACCTCACCCCCTCGCTACTTTCCCTCACCTGTTTTTCCCCCAGTTTTCTATATAAGAAAAAAAATTAACGGTGACTCCCCTCGCTTTGATTGTAAGTTATAATTTGCGCGGGTTCTATATTTTGTTGTGTTTGTCTTCACTTGGCTCTCTTTCTCTCTCGAAAAAATGACTTGTCAACATCCGGCATTAAATTATAATTTCAATGATTCGAGTGTTTCCGTCCTTCAATATGGAATCTATAACTTTATTGGCAGCGAAATTGTTGAACTTGATAATTGGTGTGTGTGGTTATACTTGGTAGTATCAAAAGGAATCGAGGACACGTTATATAAATTTGGAAATATATAAAAAAGACGTAAAAATTTTTTCGTCAACCATTTTTATTTGGTTGACGAAAAAACCGGAATCACAAAGGTTCTATTTTTTAAATTAGATTTTCTATTTTTAAATTAGTAATTTTGATTACATTTCAGTGTAACAGGAAGGACTGTTCACTGAGGAAGATCTTTTCTGTGAAAGATAAAACTCGGGAAAACTCACCAAAAACTGTCGCACAGGCAAATTTTTTTTGAAATGACAGTTATTTTAATCCTTTAACAAGTATTTTTTTTCAAGCAAAACTTGAAATTGTTCTGTTTACTGTTGCTTCTTAACAACTATTTTTAATTTTTTTTCTTCAAATTATTAATTACAAATGTAAAAATGGTGAATATTTGAAACGATAGGAAAACTAACTTCAGTTTTTTTCAGATTTCATTGACTTCAGTTTGTCTGATTGATTCATTTCATTCTAATGACGATTTCATTTTAAGATCGTTATTTTTCGATACTACCAAGTAATCATAATTTCGTTAGCGATGGGTGTGAGAGGGGAATGACAATGTGTGAAACTGTTTCTTAACTTTTGATTTCATGTGTCAACAACGCCGATTTCTAGAGCACACCGCATAAAGCTCTAGTCAAATCTGGATTCGATAATTCGGCATTTCTACTTCCGTGATTATGCTTTCTTGTTTCGTGCACTGATAATGCTGATAAAATTGAAAAAACCTACTCGAATAAAACTGCAGCAAAACGTTGGGATTCGAACTTTTATGTGTGATCATTTACTGTTTCCGTCATTTTTCTCTTTCTTTTTTGTCAGGTAATAATACATTGTATCAAGCATGGTAATGTAGCGTGGTCGAAAATAAGAGAGGGTGCCTGTGCCGCATGCACAGGCGAGGTGTTTACGTGAACATCGGCTCCAATCCAATGTCGTTCCCCTCACCATAGAAAAAAAATGGTGTGCCGAGATTTGAACTCGCGGACACGAGTTTGAGAAGCTAGAACCTCTAAACCATTTAGCCAGACAGAAAGTGATAAAATTGCGACGCTGATTTTCGGCTATAGGAGGGGAATGGCAGCTGGTATAGCCAGGCTGCCTTCACCCCTAAGCTCTGAACAGGGAGCTCATGAGGAATTAGTCACCCCTTAGCCTCAGCCGAGGCCTCTGCTATGAGAGGTAACGCCAGTACCCCAGAATCGAATAAACGAGAGCCCGCACCGGAAATCGAACCCGGGACGGTCCGGAGCGACTGAAATATTGACGCTTTGGCCGGAATATACAAAGGCATGTGAAGAGCAGTGTTGGGTCCGTTCCTTTTGAAAAGGAACCAGTTCCCGGTCCCGTTCCTCCGATCAAAAAAGGAACCAGTTCCGTTTCCGTTCCTTCAATATTTGAACAATTCGAATGATGACGTCATAGATTTGCACGTTCGCGGTGACAATTCATTAAAAAAAGAAAGACCAACATGTGTGCCAAATTTCATTTGAATAACTTGAAGATTTGCAATTTTTAGGATCAATTTTCGAAAAATTTACTTTTAGGAAGTGAAGCTTATTTTTAAAAGGAACGCTGGACCCAGAAAAGAAACCCCCGTTCCTCAAAAAAAGGAACCAGTTCCCGTTCCCGTTCCTCAAAAATAAAAAGGAAGCTAGGCCAATTTATCTGGCGTGGGAGTGTTATAAATATAGTAGTGGTGATTTTCGTCCTGGACAAGCCATTTGACCATCGTTATTGGTCTCCGTGGATATGCTTGTGAGTAAAAATCGTAATTGTAATCGCTTGATGCTCAATTCTGCTGAAAATTACAATTTGTTGTCTTGGTGAGGGTGGTGGCAATTTATTAGAGGATGCGGAGGCGGTGAAGGTGGCAAAATGCCGCTACCGTGTTACGGGGGGGGGTTGTTTGGCGGCTGCCTTTGGAATGTCGATCGTTTCCAAAATAACAGGACCTTGCGCGGTTGTCCTCATCAAAAACGGAGGGGGGCTATTTTTGGCAAGTCAGTTTAGTGTTCATCCGTGGAGCGGCGGCCATTTATAGATTTTGCATGTGACAGCAACTTCTGTCATCTATCCAAACGCGAGAGAGCGAGCGAGAGGACCCACATCACTAGACAGATCTCCGACCAGGGTTCGCCACCGCCATTTGTCAGGTTTTTTTTTCTCAATTGGGTGTGGAGGTGATTTTTGGAAGAGGATCGATGGGTTGGTTGGTTCCCGGTTAGGTTTGTTTCTCTACTTTGGTTCTGGAAGCTGGTTTTCCCCCCGGAAGTTTGTGATGCCTTTACAGGGTGTTTTATTTGGCTTTATTGATGTAGGATCGATGCCAGATTAAGTTGGCGGCAGTTTTGGGCACTTTTTTATCGCTACTCCGCCCTTCCACTTTCAGTGTCAAGCCCTAAAAGGAACGGACCCGTAGCAGCTTACTGTTTATTTAATTTAGAAACTGTTCCAGAGTGTGTGTGTGTTTGTACGTTGTAAAGAGATGATCCATTTTGTCCCACTGAATTTAGCAGATGGGAACATTATTTTATTGGTTACGGGCTTTACCTTATCGCACTTCCCAATTGGTCAAGTGATCTGGCTGCTGATCTATAGGTAGTGGGTTCGAATCCGTTAAAGGTATACGTGTGCGTATGTGAAATGAAAAGGTGATGTGACTAATGTTTATTTCGAAAACGCAATAAAGGATCTCTTCTGAATATTTTTGGAATTGGATTTGAATCATGTCCACTACAAAATTGAATATTTTATGGAGATGAATTATGTTTTGTCGTGTTTGCAGTCCTGCTGGCGTTCGCGTTGGTACTGCTCCCAATTTATTTTTTTATTTTTACATTTAGACTTCCAACATTTTTTTGACACGTCGGATGAAGGGTACAGTGAAACCTGTGGCCAGTCGAAATGTTGTGCTTCTGTGCGATTAGCTGTAGATTCGTTCAAATTTAGACTCCTAACATTGCGTGAGTGAGTGTGTGTGGTTCTCCTATT
This sequence comes from Melogona broelemanni, assembly GCA_033995665.1. Lineage (NCBI taxonomy): Eukaryota > Metazoa > Arthropoda > Diplopoda > Chordeumatida > Chordeumatidae > Melogona > Melogona broelemanni. The sequence continues at coordinate 29,537 of JAUJYS010000070.1, read as the reverse complement.
CGCCCGTTTCCACCGCAATAACTTGATCGTCCTGTTCAGCCCATTTGTCATTTCTGGTTCGCCACTGACTCGCGCAGCTGCGGGCACGTTGGCATTCCACCCAGCTCGATGCCAAACACGAAAGGAGTGGGTAGCGGTGTCTTACGTCAAGCGGCCCGTGTTGTATCCCCCTTTACATCTCCTTCGACCACCCCACCACCACCACCACCACCACCTTCAACTAATGTTCCAAAAAGCAATTAGTGATCCAAAAGTCCCGACAGGAATAATTTTGACAACCGTCCAAAGTCGAGCTCGCGATTTGCGGGGAAACCAACTTATCCGTGCACCACTTCTAGTCCTTGGTCGAATCGGTTCTGCCATTCCCGGCATCCGTCACGGTGTCTCGTCGCTGTTGTTGTGGACTGAAGTGTCGGTGGTTTAGTGGATAGCGTTCTCGTATTTTATGCCCGCGATCGCGGGTTCGATTCCCCGGACGAGACGACCTCCGGTATTTTTCGAGCGAGAAAGATTTCGGTGCGGAAGTAAAGCTGTGAGTCCCGTGACTGCAGGTTGTCAGGTGTGCGTTAAAGATCCCTACTTAGGTCTAGGCTAGGCCAAATTCCAAATTACCAGGTCGCCCCCAACATTGGTAACACTCTTTAAAGATCCCTACCTAAGTAATAAGTACGAACACGAGTTGTACCCAAATCTAACACGAAAAACCATATGCATGTTCGTTAACATCATTAGTGAAGCAGATCAATTTACAGTTACAATTACAGAATGTCGTCTTCAATGAGAAATCAAAGCAACCGTAAAACCCAACGTAAAACAACGGTTTTACCGTAGGTCTTCGCTAGGTCAAATTTCAAATTAACAGGTCGTCTTCTATGCTTGTAATCCTCTTGGAACAAACGGTACCAACAAAAAAAATTGCTGTTAATATGTTGCGTTGTGCTTTTTCTTTTTGTTCCACCAGGGTTTTCTTCTCGGCAGTCAGGCACATCGTCACCCAGCACTCTCGTTAACGCCAGACTGATCGGATCGGCCCGACGGCCCGGTGGAGTCAAATGTTAGAGCTGGCGGCGCGCGGCCATGGCCAACAATAATTTCGTGCAGGCCAACAACATGCAGCTGTACGACGATCTGAAGAGGATTTTTCCGGAGGCCACTCACGCCATGCTGTCCGAAACCATTCAGAAGGTAAGGCCTGGACGTGACGTCAAGGAACAGTGTGGAAGTAGAGGCGTGTTTTATTAACTCCAAAAATATTTCCGTTAGAAACTATGCTCCCTAGTAGTTCAGTTGGATATTACCATTGTTTTTATTTTCTCTCATTTTATTATTGTAAAAGTTTTGGTGGCAATGGATAAATTAAATATTAAATTATCAAAATTGACTTCTTAAAAGTACAAAGTGCAAGGCGTTTTTGATTAAAATAAATATTATAAATTGAATTTCGAGCTTTTTGAGCAATATAAGCAGGTATTTTATACACCACTTACACGTGGAACTTATTTCAATACTCGAATGTTTGATATTTTTACGGTTGAACATTCAATGAACCACAGTATTTCCGAGTAGTAGATCCGATTATGTTTTTCCTTCCTTCATAATATTTCTCATTAACCAGAGTTGTCTAGTGTGAACGAGTTTGTGAAGTGGTGTTCCTTTGCCCCGAGAGCATGATGAGCACTTGACACTAGATTATCTAGACACGCCAAATCGCTGCGTCTCGATCGTTATCGGCGCTCAAATGGAGATTTCGAATATCGGGTCAATAACTGTTGTTTGTTTAGTAGGTGTTGGGAGACTTGCGGATGCCATTAGCGTATTTGTCGTCCTTGTCGTAAAGCATATGCCTAAATTCTGTCATTTGGCGTAATACGTTTCCTCGTTCAATTTGAAAGCTATCGAAAAGTATTCGTGAGCTGCATGAGGTCATATGTTTGAGTCTTCCCTGTTTGTTTAGATTGTTGGGATGGCAACAACACATTTAAATTTTTTCAATAACAAGATGCAGTTTAGTAGTACGTGCTAATCCAACTCTTTGTTAGATGATTGGTTGATTAAAAATAACACTAGCGAATATTTTAGTATTTTTATTTGGTTAATGAATAAAGTTGCCATCTTTAAAAAATATGTTGTCGTCTTTATTATCCCTTATAGTTTAACGAGGAATTAATTGAAATGTTCTATTAGTAATTGCTTCAATTATTAGTGGGTGTAACGTAGAAAGAAGTACCGATAAGGATTTATTACGACTGTTAACGTGACGGGGTGTTGGCTCCAAGATGAATGATCGACATAGTGGCGAACCGGTTTTCGAATCCGGGAACTTATATTTTTCGATCGATACTCTAACAATTTTTTTATACAATTTCTTGTTTTTTTTTCACTCTCGCCACCGGTCCATCCTCAGCATGGCTGTCACCGTGAGCGCTGCATCGAGGAACTGATCATCAACTGCTGCAGCAGCCGCACCACCACCACCACCACCTACGACTACCCTAGTCACAACCACAACCAAAGCTACCAACCGGACCGCACCTACGAGCATCCGGCCGGTGTGGGCCAGCGCAGCCAGAGCGTGTCGGAGGTGGGCGGCGGCGGTGACATTGGACATCGCAACGCCAACCAGAACCTTACGGCGTGCCCCCAATCGGCCCCCGTCCCCGGCGGTCCCGGAGTGTCCGGTCGCGGCGCTGTCCGCTTCTCCTACAACAATAACAACAACAGTGCCTCGCCCTGGATCGCCCCGGGCAGGGTGACGGATCCGCCGCCCTCCTACACCTCCTCCGTCACTATCCGACCACCCCGTCCACCCGTCCCGCCCCCCACCTACCTGACCCACACGCCACGGGCCCACTTCCCCCAACAAGCACCCGGTAGTCCTCGGCTGGGTCTCCAATCCCCCGGTAGTCCCCGTCCGGCGCACCAGCCACCAGGCAGTCCGCGCCCCCTGCACTATCCAACCGTTGGCGGGATTAGTCCGTCGGTGCGTGCCAAAACTAGTCTGAACATCGTGCCCAGTCTGTCACACATTCCCGGCACCTACGAGCCGCGCTACGACAGCGAAGTGTGGGGACCGCCGCCGCCCTATGGCTGGGTGCCGGACACCACCCCGACCACCACCACCTCTGGCGAGACCCACAGCAGCTCTGTCAGTCTGCAGCTGGGCGGTGGTGGTGGTGGAGCGGGACCGCGGCCCCACCTCCAGATGGCCTCGTCCGGCGGGATGGTCAACTACGGCGGGCTGTCCAGCGCCGGCGTGCCCTACCGCTCGCAACTTCAGATCTCGATCGGTCCAACCGGCGGCGCTATCACGGCCACCCGCACCCAGCAACGGCTGCATCCGGCCACCTCGCCGCCCACTCTCCTGTTTGGTGCGCAGGGGTCGTCTGGGTTCTCTAGTCCACCGGCGTACGGACCTCAGTCCGTGAGTCCCCGGCATTATCCGGCTGGCTTGGGGCGGGTAGCGGCGATGACGGAGGAGGAAGCGGCGCGGCAACGGAGCCTGTTTGATGAGAACGATCCGGAGCAGGAACGAATCGGGCAGGCGCCGTTGAAGCCAGTGCGGTCGCCTCAGCCGGGGGCGGCCGCTGGTGGACGGGCGGGTGATCCGATGACTGGGCTGGTCGGAGCCGGGACCAGGGTTCCTCATGATGAAGACGCCTACGCACGAGGTAAGCTTACTGCGCTGTTGTTTTCTTTCTGCCTGATTGGCATGCAGCTAAATGTTTTTTATCGATCATTAGTTTTGAAAATTAGTTAATGACGCATGGAACTGGGCCAAAACATTTAGGTTCTTTATAAAATTGTGCTTCATATATTTTTTTTAATTATCCTATTCTGACTGGAACTGTTATTAAATAAAATGCAAATAAATATGCGTCGATAAACAACCAAAGAAGTTTAAAATAAAAAAAACTCAAATAACAGTGTTATGGATCTAAAATTGCTCAATGTAATATTTGTTACAATCGAGATTGTTAGACCGACTGAATAATTTTTTATTGCGCACGTTTCAGCCCTGATTCTGCACCAGCACCAACAGTTTCGAATCCTCCGCGACGAGCTCCAAAAAGAGACGTGGTACCTGGACGAGATTCAAAAGACGGTCGATAGTCAAGAGAGACAGTATTTCCACAAGCACATCAAGTATCCAGATCAGATCTTCTTTACGGTGAGTTAAGTTACTCGATTTTCGATCGAGTGGAACGGTGGCTGGATCGACATTATTATTATTTTCTTTGCCTGAAAATATTCAGTGGTCGCGAGTTTCGTTTTTCTTTTCTATTCCGTTTTATCCCCCAGTTCGAAGACATACAGAAACTCAGGGCCGAAGTGCGATCGCTGATGATCGACTGCGAGTGCATGACCAGGGTAGTCGACGTCCTTCACAAGGGACAAGGTGAGCATTGTCACACGGGTTCGCGTCACGCATCCAAGGCGTCAAATAAAAAAAAACCGGCAAATGGAAAGCGTCAAATGATAAAAATGACAACTACAAAACCAAGCGCCAAGTACAGAAAAACTATTGGTTGTAAAAAGATAGCATTATTTGCGTTCTTTTCTCTTCGAGACTCTTGGTAAACATTAACGATTTTCGCAGCTGTCATTTTTCATAGTTGACGGGGGGCTCATTTTTGTCTTAGTTTGAAATATTTGTTGTCTTTATTTGTCAACATTTCAAATATTTGCTTTTGTTTATCGACCCGCAGTTCCACTAGGAGAAACGAACGAGGATTTCTACCGCATGATCCACACCGGCCAGGAATGCCGGGTCCTACCCGAGAACGGCGACGACGACCTGGTTGTTGGAGGCGGCGGCGGCGGGCGTCGCCGTGCCTGGCCGCCCCACCGTCCCAACCCCGACCTCCTCCTCCTGCCCACCACCCACCCATCGCCGCCCTCCCTCCCATCAGCGGGCGTGGTCGCCCGTCACACGCCCTCCGTCTCGCCCATCCCGCCCGGCGCTGCGGCCGCGGCTCCACCCCCACTCACCGGCCAACGGTCGCCCCTAGCGGCCGGCGGCGTCAAGGAAGAGGCGGACGACGAAGGCGAGGGTCCCCGGTGGGAGTGCTGCGCCTGTACATTCCTCAACAGTCCGGCCATGCTCATGTGCGAAATCTGCGAGATGCCCAAATTCGAACAAGGTACGTGTACGGGGACGCTGAACTCGTCTTGCTACTGTCACCGTCAGAGCGTCTCCTGATTTCCCCCGTATTTCCTTACTACCACCTTATTACCACCTTACTCCAGCTGACCTTTCACCCCCTGAGTCTTCCTTCTCTATCCTCCTCTTCACCGACTTAACCAGCTGGATAGTGGGGGGGGGACCACCGGTGACGTTATCCGTAGGGGGTTCATCCGTAATTTTTGTCGTTCTTCCCAAATGGTCTAGTGGTTACAGCGCCTGTGCGGGTTCGAAATTCTGATCGGTTCGCCACGGGTCACTTGTAACAGGCGACCATGCCAAAATTCGTGTTTAAAATAAATTGCGGTTTGTTTTTCGTCACTCAGAAGCGCAGTTTTTAAATCTGCTTGAGATTACTTGTCTCTTGTGAGAGTACTAGGTTAAATGTGAGTCAAATTTGATCCAAACATGTGTCTATTTTTGTATCCAGAGATTTGAGCACGTCACCTCTCCGTGATCAATTATATTAATTTTTATGAAAGTCTCAAATTTAGAACTTGTAACAACTAAAAATAAATATAACCGGCAATTGGGTGCTTCCGAATGTCAACGACGATTTTAAAAAATCGACGAAAGAATTACAACTTTAATCCTCGCGGATTTTAATGGCAATAATGACGTCACCAGTTAAAAAACAATCCGGTTAATATTTATTGGCTGTCGGCGGAGCTTCTGGGTGGACCGAATTTAAATGTGATTGTGTTTCCAACGATTCCCTAGTTTTTAACTCCCGTGGACACAATTATTTCCCCCAATACGAATGTGCGAGATATGTGTCTACACGACGTGAACTTATTTTATAATCGTGGTTGTGCTTGTACCAAAACATGTAATCGAATATAGCCATGTCCACGTATACGTCCTATAAATGTGTCCCTTTTCAAAAGGGAATCTATTCTTGTGGTTACTGTACCCGAATGCGTTTGACCAGTGTTAATTTGTCTAGCACTTGGGTTGCCGCGAGTCACAAACAGGTTGGCATAATCTTGTGTTGACAATGATATATTTTTTTTAATTATCCCTTTAGGTTAGCTTGAAAACTCTTTTAAATTAACCGTGGTTCCAATCCGAGCAATTCGCTGGAGACCGTCAAGTCGTAGCACAGTTGGTCGGGTCATTTGCGGTTCGATTTCCGGCGCGGGCTCTCGTTTATTTTCGATTCCGTGGAAGTGTTTAATTGAGCTTAAATGATATTTAAAAAAAGAAAAGTATTGTTCAGACGGGTTGAATAGCAATTTTTATTTAGTGTATGGGATAAAATTCATGTAGAGAAATTGCTCTTTAATAAATAGTTATGCTTCTGCTGTAGTGCGAACCGGAATTTTGGATCGCATGTATCGGAGAAAAAAATCGTGGATGTTTACATCCAAAGTGCGATAATAATTGAAAATGCGTGTTGCCGAGTTCATTATTCTGAAGGTAGCACTCTTCCCCCCTTCACTAGCGGCACCTGGCGAAGAAACTCACAACTTCCGCATTCACGTAAAGCAAGACTCGACCTGCGCCGCGGCTAGCAAGGCCCTGCAGCTCAAGCTCACCCACAGATTGGGAGTGGTCAAACGATAGCATCGCCAGCACTCGCGTCCACCTTGACCTTTTCCCAAACCCATCCCTACACCACGCTTGCCTTCCTAGTACCTAGATACCTTTCACCAATAGTTCACCAGTTCGAGAGCACCACGTCCTATCCGTACCTGCACGCCTTTTTATTTTATTCATCCTGTGTGTTTCGCTTCGTCAACATTCCTATTTTCGGTCGGGGGTCTTCCGGCTTCTGCCCCTGTCCACTCTTATATCTCTCTGCTCTTGCTGTGCACCACCAAAGCAGCACCAACCGCAATCTGTCGCATTCGTTTCGCTATGGTATGGTCACAAATCACCTTTTTCTTTCGCTTACACTGGCACTCATAAATGTAAAGTAGACGTGTCTTCGAATCTTTCTGGGCATTACAGCTGAAATGCTCTGGCAAGCTCATTTCGCCACCTAATAACCTCAATTTGTTCACAACCTCTACAAAGGTTAATTTGTTATAAGGCGAATTTTGTTAACAGATTACCACTTTCTTGTTCGCGTGTGGTTTTGGGGTGCTAATTCGTTATTACATTTGTTCTAATTATTTGTGTTAAATCGATTTGAAATTATTCTGGGAAAATTGTACCTAAATTGTTTGCCAAAGGCATTTGTAAATCATAATTCTTTCTGATTTTTTTTTACTACAGGTAATTATGTGAATCAAATTTTAAGCGCTCTTTGGACTTCATGGTTTCAATTATTTGTTCGTTGTAATTCATTTTTGGTAATTATTATTAAAAAAATGGTTGTGATTCGACATTTCCAATTGGAAGAAGAAAATCTGATTATTTTTCTACCATCATTAGATTCGCATATTCCATATACTTAACATTTAGGGTGCCACATTTTATTTTGCATGCGCTTTCACTTATTTCATTTTTTGTATTCATTCGGACGCTTTCAATATTTTAGTCTCAAAATTATGGCGTTGGTTAGAATTATTTGACAAAGTAGTAATTAATATATCAGATACGCCTCAAGCTTAATGCGTATGTATGTACTAGTGAGCATGATGATGGTTATACTTTTCTGTTTTTATTTCTTCTCGCTCTTTATTTTTGCGTATCATTTTTATTTCAGATTAGTGTGCGTGATTATCCTAAGCGTGTGCTACTCTATTCCGTCATCTCAAAAGTTTGGTGGGGGTTGTGTTGGCCCTCGCTTGCCTATGAGTGAATGAGTGAATTCCGAGCCGAGAAACCAGGGACTAAAGTAGTGCTGGAAAACTTTAAAGAAGGGGTAGCTTTCTGTGGAAGCCCGGTATGTGATCTTATAAGCGGCCTCGTCGCTATATATATATATAAAAAATAACTACAAGGTTCTGCCAAACTGTATCGAAATTATTAATTTCCTACGTGCTCGTATTCCCATTGTAATAACGTGCACAATAAAACAAAGAGTTATAATAAATTATGAAAAATTAGAGACATCTTGAAAAGCAAAATACTATTTTGTCTACCAGCGAATGAGTTGACTGCCACATTCAATGAGTCAGTGAATTTTTCCATTTTTAACGGAAGTTGTCGCGGCTGAGATTAAGAGGAAAATGGCACCAGATTTGTGGATCGTGGATTATTAGTTGTGGTAACTGGATTATTTTTATTACAAGTCAACTAATGTTGATCCCTTGGAAGTAGTTTGAGATGTGGGTTGTTCGTCATTTCCGCTTGTACCGGTGGGCGTCGATTATAGCGCCACCTAGCTCTGGAAACTAGATGTTAGGACTGACAGCTGACAAATGGAAGACCAGTGTGCTTGACTTTCTAAATAATTAATTCCAATCATATTGACTGGTTAATCCGAACAAAAGAAATGTTTTTATTGCAGATATTTTATGGGAGTTTCCAGAAAAAATATGTCCGTGTACCTGATGAGGTTCAAATAAACAATTTCCCTATAATTGGCACAATAGCAGTGGACTCCACACCAAACAACTCTTTGGTGGGTTACAGTCTCATTCGAGCCTCTGGAAACCAAAAATATGTAACGGGACGCCAATTATGGCACTTATTAAGAGTTTGCCCCTACTGGATATTGTGTGTCTTTTTATAGAGGACATAGAGACGAACTTCGACCCCATCTCAAAGTACTTCGAAGTTTGAAACGAGAGCGGGATATTTTTGCAAATAATTGATCGCCATTCAATCGAATGCAGATGCAAACCGGTTTTGCGTTACTGTTTCGATAACGATGGTGCCAATATGAAATTGTAATTCCGTCAGCGAAATGTTCCCGGTTTAAAAGTATGTCAAATCACGTTTCTATAGTGTATAGCACGAAATAATGTTTGATTTTTAAAAGAAATAAAAAAATAATAGTATAGAATCCGTTGTTGGTAATATTATTTTAAGTTGTAGTATCGATTTTAATTGGGATGGAAAAATTATCGTGAATCGATAAACATTGAACTTTGATTTTACGAAGGTGCATGCATTGTGTCTCTGAAGTAATAGTTTCGTAGTCAGTGCGCTCCTTCGAGACGATACCAGAAGTGACGTTGCTGTTTGAGGACAAATTTCGTGTTAATTCATTTGTTTTTCTGTGGTTACCTGTTGCGCTGAACTATGTATCGGTCTATCGAGTTGTCAGCAGGAAGGATGTGAAATTTTTTATCGTGTGACTGGCGTTTCCACTCCCAGTTGCTGAAGTTCGCCTAGTCCCGATTCCGGCTAAGCCAGCGATGGAATATCCCTGGATTCGCTGGAACGATGAGAAGCTCGAGGACGTTACCATGTCGGAAAGAATTTCGTGAGTTACATGATCTTCCTTTTCTTCCTGGTCGTAATTTAATTGCTAGAATGGTGTTAACTGTTAATGACATTAGTTAGAAAAGTCCAATCCAAGTTGTACAACGACTTTTCTCTCGACTAATGTAAAAACATGCAAAGAGAGCGCCATCTGATGGATGGGTGATGAAATGAGTTTCCATATCTTAGCGTTAAGGGACTGGCTCGTTAAGTACGAGAAGACCGGTTCAATCTTACCAAATACAGGCACCTGCAATACTTTTTCAGCATAGTTTAAAGCAATTTGTTAGATACGTTGGTCATACGAAAAATAGCGAATTCGACAAATCTCGTAAAAAAACCAGATAGTGTTTCGAAAATGTAAATTTACAGGTACATCATTTTTAATTTCTTGTTCTGAGTGTACAACAAATGTGAATTAATGCACTAAAACACGATTTGGATGAATCCGCTCGTATCAGAGACAGGTGGGGGGCACGTTAGAATTTATTTTCAATAAAATCTTGACAGCATGTTTATTGTTAAAAAAATTATTTCGACTATGCGTTCAGGGTGATCACAAAAATCTGTCCTACCAAGAGGCCCCGACGACTTTCTACCCCAACGAGCTGAACTGTCTAGGATAATTTTCGGGGAAAAAGTATGGCGGGTTCATACGACATTCCTGTGTCATCATTTTAGTTTCCTTTGTATCGATGGAAATTTGGTCAAAGTCGCATTGAATAACTTTAGAAAAATTTGCTTTGAAAATATAGCACCCTGACTGACACTTTATTTTTGAACACATTTTTCTTCAGATATTTTGAGTACAATATACTCAAAATGCATGTATAAGCCTCTTTTGAGACTTGCATGAATTATGATATTTTTTGTTTGGAGGTGACATTCTCTGATATGACACAATTTTTGTATTCTAAATGCTATTTGAGTTAAAGTTGTGATAGATTGGTAGTGAAAATTTAGTTCGGCAGGACAGTTATTTGGGCAGTAAAATTGATATTGTACATGTGGCTTGGTATAGTATTGAATTTATGATTGTTTAATCGATGATGCGTGCAGTGTCTCGAAGTATACTAGCGTATTATGCGCGCGACCGTCGCAGTGACTTAAACCAGTTAGCACGTGCGCAGCTTAGCGTTAAATCTCTGCGACTAACGCGATCATTTTTTGTAGCCAGGCCTTAGCTATATTGAAAGATGGAAGAGCGAGATTAGCTGGTTTTGTGGAGGGCAAGAACTTGCGATATATAAAAAGTGTGCGTTTTATAAATTTTTAAAAATTCTCTGCGGCATTGATTTTTAGCTTGGCATGCTTCGTAAAATAGATATATCGATCTTTTAAAATGTATTCCCCCAATAACAATGGATGTACAAACAGTTGCACAATATATCAAAAAAATTGACAACTTCCAACAAACCATTTAAAATATAGAGTTCGACTCTGGCGACATCAATACAAGCTTTTACCGTATTTTCCGATCAATCAACCGCCGTTGTAGGCGGTTGATTGATCGGCGGTGCAGTCAGAGGACCGAATGGCTGACGGAGCGGTAAATACGGTACCTTTTTTTATCGTGTAATACATAGGACCGCGATTAAACATTAATTTGCAGTCAGCAATTGTTGTTCACCCACCGAATTTACTGGACCCCAAACAAACAATAATTTTTTTTTTGTGAGTTAACAGCAACTACAATAAACCATATCTAATCGTACGTATTTTTTGGAATCTCTTCGATCGTACCCTACATCCCTATCTGATTTTTTTTTAGGCACATTCGAGAGAGAGAGCGTGACCATGTCTTTACTCTTTACCGCGTCAGTGGCAGTACATCAATTTTCTTTTTCTTATTTTAATTGGAGAGAGAAACAGACCGGTTTTGGTTACATTGCGTAGATTCCAGCGGTTTCGTTTTTGGTCTTTGCTTGGTTGGTTTTGATGAGCGGCGTTCAGAATACTGGCAAGTGAGGGTGCTGGCCGAAAACAGAGTTCTCGTTTTTGGACACGTGGTGTAGGTAGAGGGCGGCGTTGGGCACCAGGCCGCTCTCTTCCAAGGTTTCGTCCGGCTTGTCGAAAACGCGGCCCGGATACAGGGCCACGATATCGTAGTCCGTGGCGCTGTTTGTCCTGGGTATGATTGGGAAGAGACCACAATTAATTTCTGCCCAATTTTGCTACACGCACGTTATGATTTTGCGTGGTAAAATTGGCAGCACTGGTTGGCTATGGGTTTCTGCGATTCTATTGGTGGGGTGGCTATTCTCACCAGGTGGGGCTTAAATCGTAGAACGAATAGAAAAACATGTTTTGGGACAGAAACAATAGAAACAGGATAACAGGACAATAGAAAGACTAACACAGTTAGGCGAACTCTCACTTATAAAAAATAAAAATAAAAACAGTATTGCTGGTATTTTTTTAATGAAATCACAATAAAAAAATAACAACAATATTGTTGATGATTATTTTAGTTTTGTTTATATATTGTTGCTACAGGAGATTCTGTATCCTTAGAGTCGCTATGGCAATATTAGAGGTGCACAGATTCATTTCGGTTTATGTTGTTCGATGATTTTTTGTTGTAATAATTATTGTTTAGGAGGAATTACGCGTCTAAAATGATTATAATCCTTACATATTAACAACTCCTTAAGGACACTGGATTTTAAGTGGACTTGTGGGTGTCAATTTTATTTAGTTTTTTTTGGTCAAACTTGGAAAATGCGTCGTCTATCAAACAGACTGTGATAAATTATATATTTTTATTACATCAAACAGACCTTCAGCACTTATATTTCGAATATCTCATTTTTAACCGCGCTATTCAACGTGTCTCAGTGTCGCTTTTTATTTTACCTGTGAAGGTCCAAGTATTTCCTGATGTCACCGACGCGGTCCGTCGTGTACAGTTTCATGAGATACGTCTCGTTGCCCGATTCACTGCGGATCCGTAGGGTGGTCACGTTCTTCATGGTCGTGCGGCCCTCACGGAGGTGCTGAACGATGGGCGTGTGGACCAGGATGATGTCCAGATTGTAAATGCTTCCCTGTGTGCGGATTGAACATTGACAATTATGGGAAAACTTTGTCGATTCATCCAAATGAAAACATAATCATTCTGGGTTTGAACCGGTGATCAACCGACCTTTAGTAGTTGGTTGATGGAATGCCGAACGTCCATTAGTCGCCCGTCTCTGACCACCGACTTGGGCAAGGCATTCAGAAGCTGCTGTATGCTCACTAGAAATATAAAAAAATTAATTTAAATTGAGATAAGGTATTTGCTGCGCCGAGGCATTATGGCAATTTGTGTGATTAAGATTTTGCCAGTACCGGGGTTGAATAACGAAAGCCCGGGCCGGGAATCCAACCCAGGATCGCCGCACACATGGCGGATGCTCTACCACTGAGCTACGACGACCGTACAGTCGCGGTAAATCAAACGAGGACAAATAAATGTAACAGCGTCCCTCGTGTCGTCTTCGGATCCCGACCCTCGATCCCCCGACTCCTGATGACTGCAGGGAGCATGAGCCCCTCTGAATTTTCTTGGCAGAATACAGAGGTGGTTTGCCATTGCTTTCCCCGCGACCCCTACACCGGGATTCGAACCCAGACCCGCTGGTTGGTGAGCGAACACGCTCACATTTCGGCCAGATCAGACGTACAACAACGTTCATAGCCAGGTGAAATGATTTAATGGAATAAATATTCACAGAAACATATATTTAAAAGAAAACATAGTCAATGTGGCACTCGTGAGACTTTCTGGTTGGTCGAGTGCGTGCCTCGTCACGAAATTTTTTAAAGAGTTCTTGTGGGTATTGGGTCTCAAGAGGTAGATAAAAATTGTTGGATGATGTTGGGGCCACCTACCGTGACACACGGGCATCTCTGCGGGATTGGCCGGTGAGGTGACGGCACTGGGAAGAGCGGTGGACGAGTGCGAGGTGGCCGGCGAGAGAATGGGCGAGCGGCCGACGCCGACCGGCACGCTCACCGTCTTCACGCCAAACTTGCCCGGTGGCGACTGTTGCGCGCCGGAACTGTGATCCATGAACTCTAACTGTCGCTTGTCGATCACCTGGGCGAAGAAAAAAAAATAGGGGTTGTGAAACTAATTTTTCGAATCTTTCGAAAAATATATATGTTTATTTTTTTTTGCATTTTTTTTTCGGGAAATTCAGTGGGGGTGAAAATTGTAGTGAAGTACAGTTTCACCAGTACCCCGGGATCGAATAAACAAGTGAGATCGCGCCGGGAATCGAACCCGGCACTGCCGCACCGCAGCTATACCGAGCAATTGAAGCAATTTCTCAAGCATTGACGTTGTATGCATCCTAACGATGAACACATAAATAAACGAAAAAAGAGTTGACCATTTCTAAGACACTTGTTGCGCAGTGTACCTTGAGCGGTAATCCGTTTGGATATCGTCTCTGCAACTCGGACGGAAAGTATCCATCCATCAGATCCTGGAGACACTGCTTGGTGGCCTGATCCGTCAGCGGCCGGAACTGTCCACCGCACAGGGCGATGCCATTGGAATACAGGGCCAACGGAACGTGATCCACCAACTATTGGTGTTTCAAAACAAAGAAATAGAAAATATAGAGTGTAGTCGATTTGTTGTCTCGTCACCGTTACCGAGTCACCATTTTCTATCGAATGAACTCTGATACTAAAATTTTTTTTTTATCTATGATACTAGCACCATATGTGATGGACGCTAGAGTGGTCAGTCTATTTTATTAACCTTAAATTTGGCCCCTTCGGGTGAGAGACAGATTTGGGGAACGCCTTCGCCGGCCAGCACATTCAGATCCTGAATGTTTTCGATGATGAGGTCGTAGTCCAGTTTGAAAGACTCGTTACTTAAGATCACGGTAGGAGTTGAGCCACCTATGAACAAAAACAAAGAACAGAACAGAAAAAAAAGCAAGAACAGAAAATTAAAATTGAGGGAAAATTAGAGAACTTTTTAAAATCCGGAGACAGTGGATCGAGACTTTAAAAAATGAACAATATGTTGAAAACCCTGGAGTAAGACAAATAAAATTTTGCTTGTATAAATTTTGGGACAAAGATATCGTCGCATAGGCGAGCGTGTCTTACATGGACTAAGAAGGTCGGGATGCTGATAGGCGCCGGTTTCCAAAGTGGTGGATTCCTCGCTGCCAACGGTCACTGCCTGTACCTCCGGGTTCTTGTAGTTGTTATAATTTGCTCCTATGTTCCACATTAGGCCGCAGTCGTTGAGAAATTGCTGTAAAATAATTCAGATTTCAATCGAAATTGTGCTTTGAAAGATCTTTGGTACTAAATTTACAATCATCCACCCCCCCCCCTCCTCTAGTGGTCGACCTGATAATATCCCCGAATATTGCCAGCCTTTTTCGTTTACTTTCCGTTACCTCCATTTGATGAATTTGATTCTGCAAGTGTAGGCAGGTATCTTCCAATTCCTGGATGGGGTTTCCATCATAGGCACCTGCATTGAATAACGAAAGATCGAATTAAGACAATTTGGTGTCAGTTTCAAGTGCCATTGTAAAAATGAATGGAAAAATAGTTTTACCGCGCGCTTGGTTGAGAATTGAGATCTGCTCCTCGAGTTGTGTAATTATTTTTTCCTAAAGCAACCGACAAAAAAATAATCATTTATTTCATGAGTAAAAATTTGATTTATAAATATATTTTATAATCTGCATAATACGAAGATCTTTCAAAAATTAGGTTTTTAAAAATTAATCAATCTACTTTTTTACGGTCCTTAGTACTTTGCGAGTTTCCACACTCAAAAATATGGTTTAATGTGAACCACGAGCGTCAGAAGGCTCGTAAAGCTTGCTAAGAATATTTATCTGTCTCGGGATTGAAGTTCGGAACTCAATCGTTAATTATTCTCGCGGAAAACATGATAAATCCAGATTGGGCAAGAGAAGGGGCATAGTCATTGCCACGATTCATCAAGCCGTACAGCAATGCACCGATGCAATGCGTGATTGCCTTTTTACTGGGGCAGCCATGACCCGACACTGAATGAGTTTGCTTGATAGCATTATTGGTTCGTTGCATTTACCTTTTCCTGTAACTGTCTGTGTCCTTCGGATAGTTTGGTTTCTAGCCACACCAGGCGCGTCATCATTGCAGATAGTAATTCCCCGTCGCTGGGAGCTAACAAAAATAGGCCGGTTCGAATCAAAACTATTATTAAAGTAGAATTCCCACTGTTTAGCAAAAATATATTTTTCACTAATTAAAACGGATTTTCCTTTAGCTAAACTAACTAAATCGTGTTAAAATAATATAATAAAAAATTAAATTGTGAGTTGTTATTAAAGACTAACTAGTTGTCACTAACTAAAGCACCCGAGTTTGAATAAAACTTCTCATTAATATAAAAATGCCACAATTTATCAAAAAATGCATTTTTCACTATCGGATGATTTTTAGCTTATCAAGAATAACATGTAGCATATTATTGGAACTAATGGTGCCTTGGAGGATAATGAGTGGGATTAAAAAATGCTAATTGTTCAATATGATCGAAATCTAGCGGGCAAGAGAATATATTTTTATCAAACAAGAATTTGCTTACCGGAACCGGGCGATACCGGTGTGACATTTGGTCCGAGCGTTCCATCCTGATTGGAGCCGGGTGCGGCTAACAATCCAGGAGTCACTTCCAGTTTTTTCAGTGTCCGCAGCAATCGGTCTTTTGAAGACAGGGAGTTGTCTGTGAGGCGCTGAATTTGATCGTCTTATGGACGGACAAAAAAAAATGAATCGAAAAGTCAGAGCTAATTCATTTCCTGTGGGCGAATGAAACATTGCGAAAATGTTGCCCACTTTCTATCACAAATCGAGTACGTATAGGCCTTGGTATACGTGTAATTACCTGTAAAATCAGGATGCCTGAATGGAACCAATCTCCTTCTTTTTTGCAAAAAGAATAAAATGAAAAGGAAACAAATCAAAGATGGAACAAAAAACAGTTAAGAGCAAATCCTATGGCGCCATTAACTACTTTTTGGTTTCATTTTTTTTTTTTTTTTAAACAACTAATAAAAAATATTTTCATTACAATTACAGTACGAGTACAAATACAATATGGTGTAAGAGTTTGCGATTCTAGTGGTTTCGGCTATTGCTTGTATATATTTTTTTTGCAATTATACTAGATTTTGAAAACGTATGATTATTTTTTGTAATTTTCATTTTACATTTCCATTGTTTAAATATTTTTTTACAGAATTATTAGAACATATTTTTATTTTTATTTCGTGTAAATTAAGTGATATTTAACAAATTGGATGCTTTGTTGTTTAGTACATGAGTCGAATAATTTTGATTTTCACGGAAAATCGTTCTGTCACTGGAAAAAAAAAATAATTTGAAAAAAATCAATTGTCGTTACGAGTACTTTTGTGACACTCGGTATAAAGTTATACCGAGCTCTATAAAAAGCTCCTCCCGACGTGACTTCGTGTAAGGCACCTCTGTTCTACAATTTAACAACAATCAGGGTGATGAGAGAATTGATTTTTAGCTTGTGCGCGACTACCCATCAATAAATTGAAATTTAAATGCTCATACTCAGGGACGCAGGTAAAATAAATTCGACAATTTTTCGCTCTTAACTTTGCTACCTTATTTTTTGCTTCACTCAGAAATACGTGTGTGGGTGTTGGGGATTTCAAACAAAAGACTTCACTTTGTTGAAACTCGCGGCGTGTAATGTGTAATCGTAATGTGTTAGAATTTTTATAAACGTTTCAGTTCGGAAGACGACGACATTTCGCTCTTGAACTTTACTTTGGTAGTCTAGCCTACCACGTCTTTGTATCAGTCGAGCATGAGTTTTCTTAATTGAATGAGTCGGCCGACGGAGATGCACTTACGGAAAAGGTCGTCCGGGCGAGACGGGTGGGGCGGGTAGACTCGTTTTCTTTGATGGAATCTTGAGGGGCTGTGTGGGAGCGGAAGTGCTCGCCGCCATCTTGGCAACGCACTTATCACACCTTTACTGCAAAGACAGTAATCAGAGTTTGAATTATTCAGAGTCCCTTTCGTAGGAAAGTTTGTGAGAGGCTGGAATGTGACGGCCCTGTCTTTCGTTTATTTATTTATTAATTTTTAGTACTGATCAGGGCAGTGAATTGTGTACCTAGAGAAGATTTTGTACCCTGGTATCTATTTAATGCCAGGGTCACGAGATTTGACCCCAAATAGTGCACTGCAATTTTTTTTAAATATATATAATTTATTTGATAGCCATTACAACTTTAAAATACATTAAATAAACACTTTATGAAGTGTACGTCATAAATTAATTTCTAGGCGATATTTCCAGAAACCTGAGGTGTTATTTTTGGTATCCAATAGGTTACCTTATTTCATTTTTTTCGGGCGTTTCCGATGTAAAAATATCGTTCAAACTCGTTCAGCTTTAATCGGTTGAATAGAATCGGTATATCTCTTCCGATAAAACATGTCTTGTTTCTAAGTGAAAATCGTTCATTCTCCGAAAGAACGGGAAAATGATTGAAAAATTCCAATCTTCCTGTATTTCTACAGAAAAAATCTTTACACTTGGGAATGTTGCATTCATGTTGTCGTTTCACTCAGTTCGAATTTTTTGTTTCGAACCACACGACCATAGCTTTGTCCTACCATATGGTCAGAATGAGTTAGTGCCCATGACAACGTTAACTTGTGTCCTCTTGAGCTCCCGTGAACACCTATTCGCAATTAAAAAACGAGTTCTTCACTCGCGCACAGGGAAGCTTTTTCTTAGTTTCCGTTATACACCGTGTAATGCGGCTCGCTGCGGGAACAGGTGGCAGTGTTGCCGGCATTCGCCTTCGCGGATTGCCGGACTGCTAAGAATAAAAATTTATGTGATATGGGAATGAGATCGGACAGGTGCAGAGAATATATTGGCAAGTTGGTGATCAAGCCATTATAAATCATTCTATTGTTCGTGGATCATGATTACGTTCAGTATTTCTTGTAGTTTCTAATATTAGTTCATATGTACCTTGTCGGATCTCATACCTTCATGAAAAAAAATTGTGCTTATTGACCAAAAAAATTGTGCTTATTGAACAGCCGTGTACTTTTTCTTTGTATGAATCTGCACGAACACAATTTTTGAGAAAAAATAACCCTGTTGGTGGGTAAACTTGTGTTAAAGTTCGTCCCCATTTAGATACATACTTTTGTGAAATCTAGAAGAAAAATCCAAATACCTCGTAGTCCAAATCCATTTTTTAAGATGGGTTTTAATTGATTTACCAGAATAGCCTTAAGTTAGGCTATTTATTTTTCCCTATTTAGAGGTATATTTACATTAAATCTGTTAGAAAAATACAGGAAATCATTCCCCTTTTAGCAACATGGTTTTTAATTATTTTCCCGAACCACCAGAAAAGTTTAATTGTTTACTAACACTAAACAGAATCGATGTGCTCATATGTACACCTAAGTCACATAGAACACATGCTAAGGTTTAAAAAAAAAATAGCTTGACATGCGCATACACTTACAAAATCAATTCGACGTGTATACGTAATGCTCGTCATGCTGCTTCACGCAAGCAGAAGGGGTTGTTAGGTAGAAAAGCATCTTCACGCTTAGAGGAACGCATAAAAATTCCCTTCCGTCATGGTGGCATCATTATCAATTTTCCGACACACTGATCCCAATTTCAATAATCCCCCGCGCCTAATCCAATTTGGCGTGTGTACACACATTGACGGGTCACTCAATTATGCGCGAATCCAACGCACGCGCTAATTCGTTGAGCCGTTTAAACACAGGTAAACTAGTGACGTAAAAGGTGTCTTAGCGAACTGCTCATGCCATTTATACCCTTCCCTCCACCTCCTACCAAACCCTACTCCCCACCACTTGGGACACGTTATTCTATATGCTAAACGCGATACTTAAAATTCCATTTTGATGTTCGTCCCTGATGTCATCTTATTTTCCTCCTGAGACCAGTGTCCTCGTCATATTTTCATGTATTATTGTAGTGGAAAGAGATTGAGCGGAAGTGAATTGAAATGAAGGTATGGGCGACATTTTTAATGAAACGAAGTATTGAAAGTATTATTTCACGTATAATTGTATCCATTGATGCAGTTATATTGGCGTAATGGATGTAAGTCGTGGGATAATATTTTATTAAAATAAAGATAATTTATTTTCAAGTGTTTCTTTCGCGAATTGAATAGTGGCGGCAGTCACCTCTTCTCTTCAATGCTTTAGAAACTTGTGCTGCCTTCTGTCGGTGGTATTAAAAAGTTTTGACTATTTGACATGTACTTAGATTTTATACGTACCGATGGCTCAGTGGGTATGGCGACATCCTACGAAGCCGACGGTCCCGGGTTTGACTCCCGGCGCAGGCTTTCGTTTATTCGTTAGCCTGGGGTAC
Source organism: Melogona broelemanni (assembly GCA_033995665.1). Lineage (NCBI taxonomy): Eukaryota > Metazoa > Arthropoda > Diplopoda > Chordeumatida > Chordeumatidae > Melogona > Melogona broelemanni. The sequence goes on along the minus strand of JAUJYS010000070.1, from coordinate 9,591 downwards.
TGGCGTCAACCCTGAGCTTTCATTAGGGAGTCCAGCGCTTAGGGGTGGATCCTGCAGTCTGGCTATTCCAGCTGCTATTCCCTGCAACATGAGGGTGCAGTAATCCTGTAGTGCACTAGGCGCTACGTGATTTAAAAAAAAAATAATAATAATTTCAGAGCTGAATTAATATGAATGAAAGAGTTGACTTACCCCACTGCGGGTCGTTTCTGCTAACTTCTAAATATATATTTTTCTATTCGCCAATTCGAATTTAATATTTTTTAGAACAATTCACGACCTATTCGAGAATAAAAGAATGCAGCGTTGTTCGTATCCATTAACGTCAGCGCAAGTTATATCTAACAGCCCGAGAACAGAAGTGCAAAATAGTCAGTGAACGCATGCACCGCCCAATCCGCGGTTTGACACCAGGTCCCCAGAGGATTGATCACCTTCCCCAAGACGAGCGACAACAAAAAAGACCAATATGACGCAGACGACGACACGTAGAAAAAGACACGTAGGCAATTTCCAGCCGATAGCGGCGAAAGAAACAACCCATCAGCGCTGACAGCGAACAAATAAGAGGAAGGGAGAATGTCGTCAAGTAGGCATAATCGACGTCGTAAAATAGCGGGAAATAGGCCTCCTAACACCGGCACTACCTCCCACAAACGTTGTTTATACCGCAGGTATAATCCTACTTTATATTCAGATAACGCGCGCTCACCCCTGCCTGGGCGACAAAATTACGAAACAATTTTCATAACGCTCTCACGTATCATCAACACGTAGAACAAATCACGAACACGTCATAACGAATGCCGGCACGTGAGGAGATATTGCGGGGCGCGTTGGAAATTGTGTGCAGCGCGGCTAATTCGTCGATTAACCCCTGGACACGGATTCCCATCCGGCGAGTAGCACTTCATCATTTCACAAAACACAAGCACTTACGCGGGACTATAGCGAGAGCCGCTCACTGGACTCTTATTCGAAGCTCGGCCGTTTGGAAATATGTTGGGAAGTGGATGTAGAGGTCTAGATATCCGGTTAGGATTGAAATTTATCGCGATGCGATATAGTTCTGCGGGTGGTTTCGGTCTTGGGTACGGTGTGTAGGCGGTTGTTGGAGTGGTTGGTCTTGGTGGTTTTTGGGGTCGTGTGCTCTCTCTCTCGTAGGACAATCGCGCGCGGGCGGGGTCGGTTGTTTCAGAGCGGAATTGCCGTTGTAGTTTTTGGTCGGTCCGTCGGCGAGGTCGACAACGCCATGTTCGATGACGACAGCGATGGTGATGGGGGGGGAGTGTCGCAGAGATAAATGCGGGGCTCGTGATGGAGCGCCGTTGTGACGGGCGTCAACTGCAACGGAACGCTAGGTGATGGTGATGGCGCGGTGGTCGCCGAACTGTGGTGTCACACCTAACGATGGATTTGGGGATTCATTAAAAAATAGTTTATCTGAGCAGTTCATTTTCTTAGGAAGGAACGCTTGGATCGGCTAAGTTCATTTTTGTTATTTGCAGAACGTTTAAATAATTAATATTTCATTATTAAATGTCACATCTCGTATCATTTAAATATTTTTAGAAATGTTTTCGTTCGAATTCTAATCTTACGGGATAAAAAAATCTCATTTACTAATGGAATTGTTGGGATAAATGGTATTTTAGATATTTTCATCCATTCAGAAAGTGATTTATTTTTTTTTTCTTAATCGAGGGTAGGGAAAAGGAATGCAAACGTTCTTGTGGTTACTGGAACGGGATCCTTTTTTCTTTCTTAAGAGAACCGGAAACGGGTTCCTTTTTAAAAATAGCGAACCCAACGCTGCACAGTTGGGAGACCGCCTCTCTATTGGCGAACACAGCATCCACGCGGCCAGGGAGCGGAAGCGGAGCGGAAACCGAGCGGTGGATGGATGCTGCAGGCGTTCGCGGGAGAAGATTGGTGTAGCGGGGGTTGCACGTGCCGAGAAAAGTGGGGCAAAACGTGATAGAAGCGCGCGCCAATTCGAGCAATATTCTCTACTCCAGCTGATGCACTGATCGCGCCACCGGCTGCTCGATGTTGCCGCCATTGGCGCATCAAACCACCGCTAATGATTTACTGGTGGGGAGTTTTATACCATTGAAGAACTCCGTTGATAGGCCAAGGTCGCTATCGGCGCTTAGATACACACACAGTGGATGGGGGAAATGCTCAACGTCGAAGTGGGGCAGTTTCTGAACAACGACAACATTTCTAATCTGAATTGAGTCGTTTTTGCATATAGCCATGTGCCATTCGCGGTCCGCTTGCTTCAGGAATCAGCTATATTGCGATATAAATTCCGTCTGGTATCTGAGAAGAGGCTATTCAGTTCGGTTATTCAAATCAGTTCTTGGGAAGAGGTTTAAGATGTGTTCTTTTTCTTACTGCCTGAAGCGATGGTTTAAAGAAGGATGGAAAGGAAAGAAAAAGAAGTGAAACGGAAAGAAGTTTCCAACAACCTCATATGTCATCAAACTCGGGTGCACTGGTTGTACACTATCAATGTATTTTTTTCTCAATATTTTATTATATTATCCCATCAAAGCTACGCAGAACCTATTAAACGTTTCTGTACATATGCATTTGTCATTTTCAACGTCTTTTTTATGAGGAAATCGAACATGCACGTATTCGCCACCTGCGCGTTTCAATGCGAGCTGCCCCGTGTTAGCGAGCAACCACTCATAATACGTTGTTTAAACTAATGTGATCGCGATTTATTCGTCTCACTTAAAATATGTGAAGGTAGACAAAAAAGTGTGTTAGTGCAATGCAATTTTGTTTCGTGGTTTTACGGTTTACGTTTCTTTTTATGTTGGTTTATTTGAACATTTTCGAGACTGATTTAGTATCGCAGATGTTTTTATTTTTTGCAGTACCGAAAATCTGAAACTCTGGCATGTCCGTTATTTTTCTTCTGCGAATTCGAAGCGAGTACGCAATATCTCTTTCGAGAACCGTCGTTCGAAGTCGGCGAATCCATTTGAGGCAAAGCGGATTTCGAAAGACAGTGTGTGTGCGTGTGTGTTATACCCGATTTACATGGATACGGCCTAAATATCGCGACCGTCATGACATCCATCGCCCTTCTTACTTATATAGACTTGCCGACGGTGGGGGCACATCCAAGTCTGTTACGCGTGTTGTTATGGCAACGCCAGGGAACGAAAAAAGCTGAACGCAGGGGTTTGCCTGGTTGGTGGAAGTGGGGGTCAGGGACTCGATTGGTGAACATAGCATTCTGGGCAGGAAAGTAAAATTATACACTATTCTGGAGATTTTAACGTTGCTCCGATCAATTCCTTTAAGAAAATATATTTGAAATATTGTGGAGTGTTTTGAAATATTTATTTTTGAACTTTTGAAGGTATTCTTATTTTCTTTGTTGCTTTTTTTTTTTTTTTTTTTTTTTTGTAACGACATTGCGTGGTTTGACCGATTGACAGTTATAATATAACGGTGCCCTATATTTACAACTACCGGTACATCCCATGATGAGTCGAATAGTCGACGAATCTCCGGCCTCCACCGCATCCTGCCTTGGCCGCTGTCGATGACGAAATTGTATTTGCATCATGTCTAACCGGACGTCTGACGCTTTTGGACTGATCTTTCTCCTGCTGAGTCCAGGGTTGCTTTGTCGAGCCAAAAATGTAAAGAGATATAATTTTGTTTCAGTACCTGGCTTCATTTTCAATCAATTGATTTTTCTGTTGGCAATGATCATGATCGCAATTGTTATTTACCGTGTGAAATTCGTTGTGCTAACGTCTTTTCATGAGGGTAGAAATTGAACTTGGGTATGGGGTGCTAGGAGGTTCTGGGTGGTGATGGCGATATACGTGACTTTGTTTCGTCATCAGCGTCAGCGTGATGCATTCATTCCCCCGCGCCTGATCGCTTCAATGAGCATGCCGAACGTAAACTAGCTCTCTCTCTCTCCGTTGTACTTGGCAGCAAACGGCGATGACGATTGACTTCTGTGGCTTGTTGTTTTCATTCGGAAGTCTCGAAAATCTTCGAGTTTGGGTGGCGTTTAACATTTGCGATTTTCCGACTTTCTCAAGTATTGGTGTGTGGCGAGCGAATGAGAAAAGACGAAGTCGCGCCACCTCGATTAGCCAGACGGTGTTGCTCGTGGAGACGAGGAGATGGACAGGAATTTGACGAATCTGAGCAATCAATGAGTTAAAGCTAGTAGACTGGTCCTGAATAGACCTTTAAAATTCCCGAAGCTTGTTTTGTGATGAGCTGCCAGAGAGTGGCTTCTTTTCATCCTTTTTCCGGCGCCAATTTCAAGTCGGAAACTTGCACCCTATGTAAGAATATGCAACGGAATCTGTTTGAATTTATTTTTGGCTTGTTCTAATTTTTCTTTTCGTATTAATTGTGGACGTTTCGTATTAAAAAAACACATGTTTTTTAAATTTTAAATTTTGAAGGAACAAATTTTGTTGAAAAGGATTTTGTCAACAAATTTTGATTTTGGCATTTGTGCAATTTTTGACATTTTGTGAAATTGATTCAGAATTATAAGATGCATTGACACGTACTGTGTGTGAGAGACACTAAGCACGCCAATTATTGTCACTTTCGATGGCGTTCTGTGACATTTGCCATTGATATTTGATATGCCCCCACCATATATATCATACGCCCACCAGCGGGCAAGCGACAGGATGGTCCATATCTACGGTATATTTGCAAAACAGACGCTGAAAATCTGAAGCTTGCTCGGAAATGCGAATGACTGCCGCTAGGATCGCTTTGCATCGCCCTCCATATTCCATGAATTCATCGCCTCGACCGACACATGATCCTGAAAACCGATGCGAAACTTTGTCGGTGAAGCCTCTGGAGCGTGATGCCGTCTCGGGTGCGTACGACAGATTTTTTCCCCGTTCGCCCCCACTCAGTCAGTAGAGGGAGTCGTACGTACGACGTGTGTCGTGCACGTGTCGTTTAACCGTAACGGCTGGCGGAGTCTTTCCACGCTCGCCAGAGAAGTTCTACAAAGTATTTATCTCAAGATTGAGAAACGGCCTTTGCAGTTTGTGGAACTTTTGTCGTAGCTGTTGCAATGAATTTGTTATTAGGTCGAACGAACGACAAGAAGAAAAAAAAACGAAAGTAAATCGCACAAAAGGAATGGACTTTACGCTTGACTGGCATTGGTGCCCTCGGGTGGCATTTCAGAAAATCAGCAAGCAGTTCAAGTAAATCGATTATGCAATAACTTCAGAATTTTTTTCGAACATTGACCATGCGCTCTCCTAGCGGTGAACTAAGATTTGACAGACATTGTGAAAAAAAACCTCCCTAGCGAGCTGAACCCCAGCTATTGTATTCGTATGACGTCATTTGAATGAGGAAAGTCCAGTTGACTTGTTCAATTAACCTTATTTACTTAAATTATCAATATCCTAATGATAACTACGTTCCAGCGTACTGTACATTTTCTGAGTCCTTGTACAGTAGGTCGACACACGAGTAGGTAATGTATATATATGCTTGTGGAAAATTCAGCACTAGCTCTGTACTTCTGCCAATATTACATTTATTGATTTGGTGTCATAACCACGTGGATCAAGTTACCGAAAGTGTCCCTTTATTTGCCAAGTTCCCCAGATCTGTAGCAATATAGAAATCGGCAATTTGAACCCACGAGAAATTCAAATTGACTGAGGGAGTACTTGCGTTCACACCAGCAGACATGATTTGCAATGAGTTTGAGAAAAACAGGTCCGCTTCCACCATAGCATTCCACGTTGACCAATTATCGAGAGCAACGAGTTCACCTAGCTAGGCCATGCGATTAACCGGTCATTTTGCATTTCGACCTCGCCATTCGCGCTACACCCGTCTAATTACCTGTGCCCTATTATGCTCGGCTTTCATCCGGTGATGGATAGTAGCAGCTTTCTCCAGCTATACACATCAAACGTGTAACTTATACGGTACATCCGACGGCTAATTAATTTGTCTAAACTTTTGGAGTTTTTCCGGTCGGCCACTTGCGTACAAGGCGAGGTTGAAATTGAAGCTAGTTCGTGTGACATTCGGATACTCGCATATGCGGTTGTTCCTAATTCTAATTATAGACGTAGGGTTCTGAAGTTTGTAAAATTAAATATACATTGGGTAGGCGGTCTCCCGTTTGAAGGGTGTGTTTTTCACTCCAAATGAAATATCGATTTATTCTTTCTGTCGAATTTTAAAATGTCTCATTTGTACGACTAGTCGCGCTCCAGTCAGTATTGCAACCGATTGCCGTGCTGCGGTCTCGTCTCGGGTTCGATTCCCGGCGCTGGCTCTCGTTTATTCGATCCTGGGTGCTGGTGACTGAAAACCTAATGATCGAGCACTAACAAGGGTGTAGAGCCTCCTGTAGTGATATTCTCTTCTAAAATTGTTTTAAAATAAGATCTTGACAATGGGTTCAAAATATATGTTGTTTTTTATATTTCCAAGATAACTGCAAAACATGTTAATTTTTGCGGTTGGATTAGGTGTATAAAAGTTGGATATAATGTACTAAAAGTTAAGATGGATATTATTTATTCCTCGCCATGGATCAATCAATGATCCTAATAATTAAATTTATATATGTCCTAAAATCGATTCTGATAGCGTGAGCAGATTATTTGCATTTTGCAGACGACGCATTAATAAATAACATGGTGACGAGATTGTGATTAGGCAATTCGCGTCTCGGTGGTTCTCTCTAATTATAGTCGTTTGTAAATTAAATATTCATTTGTGTCGAGGGTTGTCCTCGTCCATGATGGCAAAAGCTATTTATCGCGTGTGAACGTCAGGGTTCCGAGACCAGCCGGTAGGGGGCGGGTCCGTCGATATAAATAGACTCTGGCCATAAATATCCATGCGCATACAGTAGGAGCTGTGCGGAGTTTGTGTCTATATAAATTACAGTGGGCGCTCAATCATTTAAAGCTAACACAAAGGAGCAACGACCGTGTCATTGTTTATTCGCTATGGTTGGGTCTTAGCGCTCAATTGTCGTTGGTTTTGTGTTTAATTGATTAATTAATTGGCGGGGTCCGCGCGCAAACTGTTTCGCACGTCAACACAGAGTTGCACGCATACCCGCCGACCGGAAAAATGAGCAATGTGTGTTTGTTTCGAAACGAGATCGAACTCCAAAACCTCCCGAAAACTGAGAACGAATTGACCTATTCCTTGAATTTGATTTTGGAATTGACGAAACACAGCGAATGCAAAATTTGAACAAATCTTTACAGAAACGATTTTTTAAGTATCCCAAAATAATTATAAATCAAAATAAATTAATTTGGTTATCGCCCAAAATATTTTATTTACAAATCAGAATTTAAAAAATTATAACAAACTTGTTCAATTTCGTGTGATGGAAGTACTTTTTCTCCATCAGGTAGGTACCTATAAGAGAAAATGAAATCTTATATTTTGTTTATGTCTGCTCACAACTTCATTAATTCAGCGGGGCGCCTCTCGCATTTTTATCCTGCTGCGGATGTGCAAAAAAAAATATCGACAATATTGCAAGTATTCAATAAATATTTAACTAATTATAAAAACTAGTGTGAAGAGCAGTAAGACATTTTATATATCCATCAGGCACCTTCGATTTTTTCATATCTCAAAAAATATAATATGGCAATTTTTTATGATGCGTTGTTGTGAGCCTGATCGTGAACGAATACAGTTTTTTTTTTTTTTTTTTACTATTTAATTTTCACTTTCTTGTTCAGCTTACAATATGGTGTGATTCCTGATACTATTATGCCCGTGTAGGGGAGCCACAATCGTGACCCATACATGCATCTGAATGATGAGTTTGCTATGGAAATCATTGCCTGCCCACGTTTCCGCGTCACTTGATCGCCCGCCACCTATTTCGGTGCACGTGCGTGTGTATGTGCTCACGCATGTTAACGACCATGTTTGACAATAATACCGTTCGGAAATGGCTGAAAATTCAGGCACTTTAATTATTCACCCGCACGCGCAGTTTCGCTAGTTACCGCACGGGTGAGCAACATGGCGCTGCAGCTGCTGCAATGGCGATTCAAATGTAGCTGTTTTCACTCGACGCACGAACTTGTGTTGGTGAAGTACTTTTCTTGCTCTTTTCTGATCACCACGAACTTTTTCCTCGTGTGTGTGGGTCAGGTGGTGGGTGTCGTTTTGGCACCGAACTGCTTGCGTGATGTGTTTCAACTGCAGAACGGTTATGATTGGCTGATTTTGTGACGTATTTTTTTTAGAATGATTTGATTTGATTTGGATTTTTATTGACATGAAATGTACAATGCGATACAAACATGCCATTACCCCAAAAGTTTGGGGGAAATCAGCCGCCCCTTAGCCGTACCGAAGGGCTGTGAGGGGCGGCAATGCTGTTTGCAGTATGGGAAAATGCTGTTTGTCTTATATGTAACCTAATATTTTTATTGCATAGAAACATGGTTTTGTTTGCGTTTATTGTAATAGATGGCATTAAATAACATTCACCAGAATGGTGAATGAATGAATACACTAGCCCCTTGTTTCCCAAACTGTGCAGTTCCCAAACAGGACGGTTAGATGTCGATGAGTTGTCACAAAATATTCTCCGTCTCCCAATAATAATAAACTCTTGTGCATGTTTCCCCTTATCTTAACTATTTAATATCCCTTATTATAATTATTTTACCAGTAAGTCTGCCATTAACTGATAATTCTGAGGAAAGCCTTGCCACGCCTATGCAATTCCAAATAAATCTCTTACGGTACCAAAAATAGTCTCCATCCTGGAGCGATTGCGTGATTTCGATTAATTAATATTGGAACAGCAACGCTGGCCAACATGATGTTGTCGATGTGCCCTCAGGCATTACGAAGGAGCCATTTAATCGATTTCCTCTCATTATTCGCGACCCGGGTCACCTTCGTAGTTGAGACAGGGGCGAGGGTATATGGCATATCCGCTGCCAGAAGATTATATAGACGGCGGGTTCAGTTTTCGTGTGGAAAAGTAGTATAGGTGGTCTTCCACTTTTTGGCGAGACGCTCTCTTCTTGTACCTCGACCGGCTGATATCCGGTGGCTTCCGTGCATCGTCAATCCACTTGCTAATCGCTCTACCAGCTGTAGAAGAAGCATCCTCCTCTCCCCAGAACCTCAGGGCACCGCTTATACAACTCACCTTTCTGCGAATGACGGTTACCGCGTCCCTCATTTTGTTGTTTCCCCCTCCCCTCCCATTGTGCGCATCGGATCATCTGGCCAAATATATTTTTGCTTTCTTTGCTCGGTCATGCAAGCGTATGTGCCGTGAAGTACGGCACATAGCTCAAGGTGAAATAGAAAGTTGCTGTCCGGTGTATTCGGTGTATCTGGTGAAATGTTTACCTCTGGGAATCACAGTTGTAGGTGCCCTCTGGTGGGGCTCAACAACATAAAAAATAATTCGTTGCAGTTGTGGTAGATAGGAGAAATATTCCAAATTATCAACGATAAGTCGGCCCCCGTGGCTCAGTGGATATGGTCACAGTCTACTAAGCGGGTGGTCCCGGGTTCGATTCCCGGCGCAGG
>JAUJYS010000069.1:0-34085 GCA_033995665.1 Melogona broelemanni | reverse complement strand
CTTTCTTTTTTATACGCCACATTTTTATATGATACTATATTAAGTATTCGGCCCGTGTCTGACAGGTCTAGAAATATCGCCAGATAAAAAATGAACCCGCTGGACGCGGCCTGGCTACCCCATCTCCAACCAGGTGGCATGTCTGGACCTGTCCGAGACGGCCCTATAGTCTACGGGCAAAACGTGCTTGCATTTTTTTTGTATTTCTCATAATAATGATAATAAAAAATATTTATAATAAACAGTGTTTTTATACAATAACTTACAGAATTGTGAAATGGCATGACGGATTACATGTTTGTTCCTACCTTGGCTGCAGAGACAGAAGTGGATGTTGCATCGGCGAAAATGTAGAGTTTGAGACACTCGTCTTGTGTCAATTTTTCCGGAGTTTCCGGCCGAGAATTGAACCCACGATCACCTCATGATTGTCAGTTCCATGATAGATGGTTGTTTTCTGACGGGAAATTGTCTTGGTTAACAGTCACTCAAATTATGTTGCATTCTGCATAAACTTTTACATACTCGTATTAGTTGTGGCACAATTCTTGGCTCCTGGTTATGAGGAACAAGATAGGTTCCACTGGTCCATTTTTCCAGGTTGAAACATTCACTAGTTCAAGACTTGGGAGGTGGCCCGAGCCTGGTTTCTGGGTTGGAGGTCCGAAGTCCTACGTCTCATGGGCGATACTCGGACACTGGGTGGTCAGCGCCGGACGCCAGCGACGCCGTAAAGTAGCCGTTGTAGTCGAGCCGCATGAGAAATTCTCTCAGCGGTGGGTTGTATCCTTTGTGAACCACTTTAGTCAGCACTGGTCAAAGAAAATGAAATATAGTTTAATTTCCAAGTCAAGCTCTACCTACGAGACATGACCACAGGAAACTAGCAAGCGGGCATCATCCACATTTTGACAACTACCAAATAAATACAAATACAACGCGGAAATACATTTTGACAACTACCAAATAAATACAAATAAACGCGGAAATGGGCGGGAATAACCAGCATTCAGGAAATACAATATCGGCAAAACTTGTTGAAACAGATTACTACTACAGTTTTCTGCTTAGAACATCCACTAGGTGTACCTTGTCTTATCGAACCAGGCTGCGTCCCAACAGAACAGAGAGCACATTTGACACGTGATAGCAGGAAACCCAGTTTGCAATGATCGGAGAGGAATCTCCTGCTCGAACGGGAATCGCTTTAGCTAGCCATCCCCCCGCCCCACCATCGCCACTCACCTTCGAACAGATAGCACGACTGCTGTTTGAATTTTTTGTGCTCGTTGCGAATGCGAGTCATGTGTTCTTCGGTCATGTGACGGCCGTCCGCCGGCAGCGCTACCTGGGAGCAGAACGTCAGAACGACGGAGAGGGTGCTGTTAAGAATCTTCATGAGGGGCGAGGCCTTCTTTTGTAAGAGGCACCTGAAAAACAATTGGCAAACACAATTTTTCAACGAATGTCCCAATAGTGAAATTTTGAGCGAATCACTCGAGAACTTCTTCAAGTCTATCTCCCGATAACTACATTGGTAAAATGACATGAGGTGAAACAAGATTCAATGAAAGAATGGAGTATGGAATAATTCTAATAAACCTCTAGTTTCTCAGTCAAGATATAAATGGAGTTACACCACTCTGGCTTTAACCGCTTCAAATTTTAAGATGAGATCTTGGGGCATTTTGAACACATTGTAATTACAAATACATTATATTTTTTTTTAATTACCGTAGTGCTAATCACTACAGGATTACTGCACCCTCGTGTCTCTATGGAGATATGTGAGGGGCAGGGAAGGGAAGGGGACTGGGAGCTGGTATAGCCAGTCTTCAGGATCTACCCCTAATCTCTGATGGCAATGAAGGTATCGAATAATGCTAATGTGGATGGCCCGTATTACCAATTCAACCCTCTATCCGTTCACCTCTTTGCTCGCGTGCCAGGGCAGTGGTGCCACTTTGTAAAAGTGCTGCCGCGCTACGAAACGAAATTCTCCCAATTCGTAATTTCTCCCGATACGCTCCCCCCACCCTTTCCGAAATTCTATATCTGCTCACAAGAAACATCTCAACCACCCATTTCCAAAAACGTTCCCGAAATTTCAGTTTTTTGCTCAGAACCTGGAACGGGAACCGCATTTTTCACGCACACATGGAATATTAATATTCGAGAACTCACGTCAGACGAGACGGGCGCTAAACATGGCCCGTATAGATTATTCATGTTGGACATTAGAGGTCGATGCCACTGCTGCTGCTGGTGGTCATCGTAAGCGCTCGACGCTAACATCACCTTTACATTGGAAATTAACGAAAAATCTAATATATACCGCATGTGCATGTGATACTTAAGATCTAAAAAAAAAAACAATTGTAAATAAAAATAAAAGTGGTGCAGAGAGAGCTGAAGGTTAGCCTCACAGATGCAATTTATTTTGCCCTCCACCCCTGGCTTAGAGTCACCGGAAGCTCGAACAGTCACCGAAAAGAATAAGGGTTGAATTTCTAAAAAAATGCATTCAATGGGACCAGCATGGGAGTACTCCACGATTCTGATAAGTAAACGCCCTTTCGTATAGACAGCTCAATATTGCATTTTAATAAGAATATCATCTAATGAATACAGGTCAAATCATCTAATAAATGGAATAAAAGAACAGCGAGCAGTTAAAACGAATAGTGCCGGTAGTGGCGGTGGTGGTGCTTTTTTAATGGCAGATTCGATGTCTAATGTGAAGTCCCTTTCGAGGGAACAGCCCAAACATGAACAGTAAAAAAATAGGAAAAACCGAAGTACATCGGATGTGTAAATTAAATAGTTAGTATGAATTTTTTTCAAGGTTTATCTACCACAACGCCTACTGGAAATTATACTGATTACTGACTGTCTCAAAGATGCAGCCTTCTTTCTAAAAGATCTCCCTAATAGAAAATTACAAGATATGTTAAGTACCTAAATTGAATAAGAAACCCCATTCTTGTATATAAAATTGGTCTTTCATACACGCAAAAAACCCTCATTGCGTCAAATACGGAGCGCAAATTAAATCCAAAGCACTCTGATGATACACTTAACGTGGTTTTAACTAAAGGCTCTAAAGAACTCACACAGAAAAAAAAAACACACACAAACAAATAAAACTTGAGCGAAACAATTGAGTCTTACGCTTCGTGCCAAAGTATGCTAAAGATGGAAATAACTGCTTACTTCAACTAAGTAATCTGCTTAATTAGTTACTATAAAAAATGCTTAATTACTTACTCTAAACCTTGCTTAAGTAATTATGCTTGAAAAACATTTGCCCGAAAGTAAAACAATAAAACTTTTAATATTACGAAACGATCGTCAGCTGACTGCGAAGGAACAATTAAAATTATCTACCCGACACAATAATTAATAACATCGTAATTCACTACGAAAATAGTCATTATTCTACAAACTTCTAATCTAAGGCCATATCGGGATCACTTTTATCTGACGCTGCAACAAATCAAGTTCTTCGTAGACGAACTTTAGGACAGACAAGATCGTGAATCGCGCACTCTGGTAATGCATATCCACCGACTCCCAAATGAACTAACTTATTAGAACTATAATTTTTGCAAGTGCGCAACATCATGCGTACTCACGGCTAATATAACTATACACTTAACCTGAAGTACTCCACCATAACCAGCATTAACTATGACTATAAATACCGTACACACGTTAATACTGTACATGTATATAGAGAGCTAGAGTGATATGTATGTGGTCTACGACGATTCTGCGTGAGAGAGAATTGTGTGTGGTCTTACGGCGGACCCCTTGCACATCGCCAGGGGGGCGGACGATGAACACCAGGCAGCCTTAATGAAGTTGTTGATGTCATTCCACGATGCAGTTTTATTCTGCAACATGAAATTAAGCCAAGATGCAAAACGTGTCAACTTTTTTATTTTATTTTTTGTTTACAAAATTTTGTTGTCATCAACTAACTCTCTCTCGAAAGGGAGTATATCTAACACAACCCATCACCACAAAGCCAAGATGTGGCAAAAAAAAAAGATCTGGTGCACGTTTTTATCTTGTTTAGTACGGACGTTCCCCACCAGAGGGTGGAGGCAAATCGTGAATTTATTGAAATGAGATGGGGGTATTTGCGAGTGAGTGTGAGTGTGTATGTGCGCTAAACTAACCATGAATGGTGAGAATATATGCGTTTATAAATGGGGGGGGTCTGCTATTTTGGATATAGACTGAGATGATAAATAGCTATTGTCTTTTGACGTGAGTGACAAGATAGAGAAAGAAGGCAAAAAGAGAGGGTATACAGGTACAGATGGGAGAAAAGAAAAACAAACCAAATCACAATATTATTTAAAAATAATACATACCCCGGTGTAGTCCATGGGATGATGGATCTTTAGAAGTAATGGGGGAAAAAAATACAAGGTGTTATTCATGGGCGTGGCGAGCGGAAATGCGTTACCGAATCGTGACGTTCGCTCATACATGGATTGGGGGTCGCGAAATCCAATGATATTTCATTTACTCTCGGATCAACGAAATATACTCGTAATGTCTAGAAATAAAGTATGGCAACATTGCGCAACACCCACCAAAACAGTTCCAACAATTTTCTGGCTACCGTTCTCAACATAAAAAAGGAAAGCGAAGAGTATTCAGTTCTTCTTTTCCCCTTGAGTTATTTCCATAACTAATGATCAATGAATTATAATTGCAGTAAAATATTAATCTGACCTCCAATAAAGTTAAGACACAAGGAAAATTTTGATGATGCCAAAAGAGCAACAAAATGATTCAGATACCTTTGCCAACGAATCACAGTTTCTAATACAACAAAAGCAATATTCGGAATGCCCATCTTTCCGCTTTTGTTTTTCCTTATCGGTAGATTCCCATTTGCATAATACATTCATTTACGAGAACAATAATGCTAGTGGGTATGGGGTGGTGTCGGACGGATTTTTACTGTTATCAGATGAAGTTTTTGTATACACCACTACCTTACTTGCCAGCCAGATTTATTTTCCCCGTTAGCAACATTTATACAATGTCTGGCCTGCCCCTTCAATGCAAATGCGACTGACTGCACTGTAAACTGGGGATTTGTTTGCAGATTGGCGCCATGGCGCATAATGGGGCAGCGAAACACAAAGTGAATACCATTGTCTCTTCAGCTATTGTTTCGAAATTGCTTTTATTTGAAACGTCCTATATCAAATTCAAACAGAAGGGGGAATCGTAATTTAAATATCCATTTAAATCGGCCAAGTTCATTGTAAAAGGCATAATTGAGCGAACGGTGAATAACCTCACGAATTCGGCAACGCAACAACATCGATATATCAACACAGTTGTACGAACATTCATAGCACTGCATTTGTAACAAATCTAATTTCTAATCTCGGCGTACAAACAAGAACGGAGGGACGAGAGTGTTTTGCACACATTGCTTGTAGATCGATGGGGGTCAACTAATGACTGCCGATGAGCAGCACTAGCTAAACTAGTTTCAATTGAATCCCCTGCACTATAAAACAAATTTCGCACCACATTGTCATGCGCACGTGTTTCAAGAGAAGCTAGTCGATGAAAGCGCCGATCTAATCGGCTTTCACTAACGCGGTCCCCATCAACTGTGTGTTCGCCATCTATGCCAGAAACGCGGGTTCAATTCCCAACCGATACCTCCAGACTTTTTCGAGCGAGAAAAATTCGCACACACGCCTTATGGAAGTGAAGCCGTGAGGCCCGTGCCTGTACGTCGTCTGTACCTGACGACGTACATGGTTATGTGACTCCATTACTGGTTAAGTTACAGGACATGATGCAGGACCGTTACTGGTTATGTGACTCCATACAATGACTATTAATGATATTTTAAACAAAATTACAAACAACATTAACTGTCACCGTTTGCACAACAGTAAAGGTGTCAAGAAGGCAACTGGACTTACCGGAACCTGAGCATGCAAAGCCGGATGTACCAGACCCGGATGCTGCAACGCGGCACCGGGCAACTCGGTGTAGGCCAAGGCAGGATGGTGAGCCCAACCGTCATGAGCTCCTGGGAAAAAAGCCGCACCTAATTCTTCTGGCGGAAAACGATAGAAACCATTGTAGTGATAACCTGCCGCGGGCGACACAGTTTGGAGATAAAATTTCAAAATGTCAATATACCACGCAATCCAGTCTTGTAACATGGCCGCTGCCCTCAAATCCAAAGTCACAGCGACATAGGAATTTATTTCCAACATAAGTCGGCTATGTTGAAACGTAGCTCGATTGAAATTACACACGCGATTTTAAAATAGTTATTTTAAATACTAGACAGTTAGTTACACGTAGTTGCACATTATGGTTCAGATTTTAGCAATTTAGAATGCAACTATAATTTTGAGCTACTATACCTTCCTGTAACATAGGAACGTACCTGAAAGCATTACAGACGCAATCTGTATTACCCTCTAATTTACGTGCATTTTTCAGCTGCAATCGAACGAATTCAACTGTAATTGGTTATCGTTGACTTTGGATCTCATCTGGAAAGGTTCTTGCTAAAAAAGCATCGTGTAATTAATGCAAGTGCGCTTGCCTTAGAGAGTGAACCTAAGAATGTATTTGGAAATTGCCTGCTCGAAAAACCTTTGGTTTTCCTCACACACACTGTGCATGCGTGATTGGCAATACGTGAGCCGGTGCAAGCTGCGGCAGCCATGTTGCAAAATGGATTTACGAACGCTGCCCGCGAATAGAGGTCACTAAAATCAAAAGTGAGCAATTCTGCAAAGGATTTTGAAAATTGTCTTTCAAAACTAAAAAGAAATGAATTACCAAATAAAATAATTTAAAATTGCTTTAAAAAATGCTTTTCTAGTTAAATAAGAGTACAATTAAAGAAATTGCTTAAAATTTGTTTTCATTATTTTTTGTATTAAACAATATTTAAACGTGAAGAATATGAAGTCGATTTTTGCTCGGTCAATCAACTACTTCTGTTCGCGGGCGTTTCGAGTGACAATATCGAAAAGAAAACATCAATTAAGAAAAGGAAAGGTAAGAAAGCGGCACGACATTGAATAAAACCATATTGAAAAATCTAAAATTGCTTTGAATGAGAAGAGTGCCCCCGAAATGTGATTAGCGGCAGCGAAAATAAAATGTATATAACCAAAAATAGATCGAAAATCCACATACACACTAAATGCGGTGTTTGTGCTTGCATGTATGAGAACAACCACTCCTTGTTTGCAATAATGACGTCACACATACCAAATTGTTATTATTGGAGAACGCACGAGATATACACATACACGTCGATGAATAATATTACAAGATTGCTCTTGTTTATCACACGTACTTGGTGCCACTGAAGTTGCGTTGGCTGCTACATGGGTGACCGCGACAGCCATACATACACGATTTTTCTCTTGTGACAAGACTAGTTCCATATTAGTAGCCTATAAAAAGTTACGGTACTCAAAATTGAATCTGCTACATCTTAAGGAGACGATTTAAAAGATTTAGCAACTTAGTGCATTGCGTTTTACAAAGGATCCACCATCTGATCAAATTTGTTTACCCCCATATCTATCGGTATTTAATTTAATAATATTTTCAAAAAAAAAAAGTAAAATTTAACAGACTCGGAAAAACTCATATGGAAATCATGGAGGTGATTAAAACGAAAATTCATGTACTGGAAGGTGCTTTCGCGTTTTCCCAACTCAACCGTGGCGCGGCCCTGCCGGACAATGAACACAGACATGAGGACAAATTGACGTCGGATTGTCTAAGCGAGCGATTCGCCCATCCGTCCATCCGTACGCGCGCGCGGGGCGATCAACGCCGGCGTCATTGCCGTGACACATTGAGAAGAACCACCTCAAGGCGATAAATCGCGAGATTGCGCCTGCGCAAAGCGGATAAAAAGGTCAAAAGGCGCGCCAACGAGCGAGCTTCTAAGTGTGACACGTGCTCGCCAAGTGTCGAGCAATTGCGCCTAAACCCCCTCCCCACCACCCAACCAACCAACGAGGTGGACGGGACGAGCGGGGGCGGGAAAAATGCTGCGGTCGCCTCGCAAAGACATGAGGGCGGAATGGCAAGTCGTTCCTATCACCGACAATCGGTTTTGGCGTATCCCCCACCTCACACCCCAAATTGCCGAAACCGTTGACACGAATTCGGTGGGGAAGGGGTAGAGTGGCGAATTGGGGTCAGCGACGGAATATGGCTCGGACGATACTTCTCTAATATTGCCATTCTCGCGTATTGTCTAGAAAAAAAAATCACAGATAGTGCTTTCGAAAGTGTAATGGCTGACGACCAACGACGGCACTCGTTGTGTTAGTCCGCTAGGTACGTGAATAGAGCAACAGTTTTGGAAATCCGTGCGACAGTCCACTTCGAAAATTCAGTACCGAGTATTTTGTACATAACACGTAATATGGCGCGAATCTTGATAAGGTTTGACAACCGATGAGGACAGACAGTGATGGCCATCTTTTCTAAAATAGTTTTAATTTTTAAAAATTTAATATCAAAATAAAAACGTGGGTGTCCGTAACAAAATTTTACCATGAAAAATCGAAAAATCATGTTAATTCACCTGTATAGTTTTTAAGACAGTTTTTATCTTTTGATGTGTCTCTCAAACTCAATTCTTCAGTATGGATTACAGCCTCAGAGCTATGCGTTACATTGACCATTCCAAAGCCGGTTAACGCTTTCCTATATAACTCTGAATATACGATTTGAAATTTACAATATGTACAGTGTAAGAGCCTACGTCAATACAGATTTAGCACGTCCACAAATAATTTTCCTCTTGTTTATGGATCCGCATTCCCTCCTCGTAAATGGGCATATTAAGGATATTTTCGCGGCTAGAAGAAAGAAGTGATTTTTTCACTCCCCCCCCCATATACTCGTACGTACGAGATTAAGAATATTAAAAAGAGGGGTGTGGGGATATCGGCATATGCTGCATTGGCGCTTGTATTCAATGCATGTACGTGGATGATGGGGCGGGGCACATACACACAGAGAATAAGAAGAGAGCGAGAGAGAGGCTTTTTATTCATGAAGCAGAAAGTCGACCGGATTTCCAAAATGCATTTACATGAGTGGGAAGTGAGCGAGATAGAGCTCATTAATTAGATCAGGTCCCGGCGACGCTTTTTACCTTGACGGGGACGCCTAATCTCGTATAGATGAGTGCCGCTGCATACGCGATTTGACAAGGTTTAGAACTTTAGAAAAAAAGTTCTCATACAAAGACAGAGAGTCACGAGACTTATTCTACCTACGTACGCCTTTTTTATTCGGATGAATAAACCTAACATGTTTTGAATGGCGAAAACTGATTTTTTTGGTCGTATTTAAAACGAATCGACCTAAAGTAGATGCAAATTTATATAAAGGTATCCCACACCAAACGAAATTGTGATAAAAATCAAACGAGACATTTTCACTTGAACTTTCTCTTTGGTGATTTAATTAATTAATATGATCTAATTAGTCTTTCTGCGCTTTGGCCGTTTTTTAAAGTCTGTACCGGTAACCACTTTAGATCCATGTCTAAGAGGGATAAATCCTTGACATTTTATTTGCGATTTCGAATTTACGGAAATTTTTTGAAATTTTTTGCATTCTTTAGATGATGCCCTGTTATCTTTAAATTGAATTAGAAGTTGTAGTGGTAGTAAAAGCGGATAAAATAATTAAAGTTCTTAAACATGACTTGCAATTAATTATTATTAATTATTGTGGTACTTAAACTGCTAAAAATATTTTCAACGGCAAAAAAACCATAATTTCCATAATATTACATTTTATTCGTTGGAAGTTTAAAGTTCGAGGCAACTTTCTTGGAAATAGCCGAGTTTCCTGATAATCGATTTTCGTATACTTTTTATCCCCACGACTCTATTTTCTGTACCTTTCGATTTGCATATATTCCTATTCACGCACAGACGACGTGCATATATATTCGACATCCACTTACAATTGGAACGTCACGTGACATGTTATATCTTTTTCGGATAGCCTCACGCGGTTGGGAAAGAAAATGGGATGAACAAACGCTTCGGGATTTTTTTTTTCCATCTCCTCTTTCGTAAAGCGGATTTCACTTTTTCTCCTTCTTCTGTGGGCGAAGCTCGGTTTTTTTTGCCCACCCCTCCCCCCACACGTGGGAAAACAACAGAATGCGTTCAAAACCAATTATTAAAGAAATGGCCTGACATGCTACCCAGAATCAGGGATCTGTTTTTTCCAAGGCTAGAACAAAAGGAACCGCGTATCGAATTTTGTTTCTTTGAAAATTGAGCAAAAAAAAAAATAACAGCACTTTCGAAAACCAATATCGATGTCGTATGTCGAATGCCTAACAATTTATTGGTTTCTAAAACTTTTGCAGGGTTGTCAATAACCATCTGCCGAAGATTTTTCACTTTCAACAAAATGACACACGCTACTGGCGCGGCGCTACCTAGTCTTTTTCTGGCATTGCTCTTTCGATTCGTTGCTGCCCCTTGATTTGGCAATCACTGGTAGCTCGAAATTCGCCAACAGTGGCATTACACCTGGCAGAATGTCGAATGAGTAATTAATAGGGGGTTAGGACGTCTACAATACAAAACGAGAGGGACAAGGTCCGGTGCAGCGCCGGGAAGGAGAGGGTTTAAGAGGGTTTTGCCAAAACCCTGTTCGTCTTTTTCCCGGCGCTGCACCGGACCTTGTCCCTCTCGTGTCGAATGAGTGTCAAGGGGTATTTGTCTGGCTGTTCACATTTACATTTCGCATCGTTAAATTAAATTTACATTTCATTTTTTTTTTTAAATTACACTTTCTAATACATCACGCCACATTTAATTATAAATTAGAACATATTAACCTGATCTCATATTGGAAGTACAGTACATAATATGGTCGTGCGATATATAAAGTACAGTAGCAAAACCGCGCCCCAAACAAACAAGGAATACGAGTAGATGGTATAGCGCTTATTCTTCAATTCACTAGCTCGACGGTTTCAAAAATCTTCGCAGAATCCGCGGAGGAATAACGCTTCAAATTGTTAGTCTTGATTAAATACGATACACAAAAAACATTATTATTTATCAGAATCTCTCGGGGAATACCGCAGCGCAAATGTTTATAAACCGACGTCGCCGAATACGAATATACCATTCTAACTTCGCTATAGAGTCGAGCAATTATTTCATTGACGATAATAATAAAAAATGAAAAAGTATCACCGCGCTGGCACGTGCCCATGTAAACAGCTCCCAGTAAAACATTAATAATTGAAAGTGAAATATCACGTGTGGAAAAAAACGAAAGAGCCTAGGTGTTGTCAAAGCAAACAAGAGCGAATAAAAAAAAAGTAGACCTCCACTTGTCTCAATTGGAATCATAATAATAATAACCATCATCATCTTGCGTTCGTTCATCAACACTCCCCCGCTTCTTCCATACGGTGAGGATTATTTGCGATCCGATGACGCAATGCAGCCGAGCGCGAAGAAGAAAAAAAAGAGCGCGTTCTCGCTCGTGATTGCCAGACAAATGAAAATGTGCAGCGTTTTATCGTGTCCGCCCACAAACATTCCCAGGCAGTTTCACATCCCCCTCTCCAATTCACCGACTTATTTTAATTATTTCTTTTTCGCACCATATAGGCTGCCTACTGAGACCCTTCTCCAATGGAAACGCACTTCATAGGACTATTTTTCTTTCTAATGTAGAGACTAAAACTTGTACGCATGACATGTGTCCACCGTGATGCTTCTGCACTATTTGTTGGCATATTTCGCAACTATTTGGACTACAGTTGTATTTGGTGGCATATATTGATACACATTATTTGGTGGCATATATCGCCCCAGGTTTCAGGAAGCATTTAGGCTTACGATACACAATGTGTAAGATGAGCTAGAGTATCTGATATTCTCAGGATGCAACATTTCGAATAAAATGAAACGGTGTTGTTGATTAGTCTACTTTCCACATAAAACCAGAAACTAAAACGAATTAAGCCTGCTTAATCCCGACGAGAATAACGTCTTTTTAGCGTGATAAACGTCAGTCTGCAACTGTGTAACACTGTGACAGTGTTAACAACGGTCACGTCATAATAGAACAGTTACCAGATATAAACAATCTGTTTTACCATGTACTACTAGACATTAGACATTTAACATATTAGACTAGACATTTAGTATTAAACATTTGATATTACTTGTTTCATCAAACAAAAAATATACATGTAAATAGCGTCATACGCGCTCTTAGAATTACTATGCAAAATAAAATAAGCATTCACAATAACAGAAACGCACACAATATTCCTGTCCTATTTGATTAGTGTTTTCTTCAAGATTTTATCCTGAGCATCCGTCGGGATTGAGAGAGTCTACGCCATTGTATATCACAAACTGTGTGGTTTTTTTTCGCCATGTAAAGATTTATCCGCAGTGTACAGGCTGTTTGTTTCGAACAATAAAATCAATACTCGTATCTACTTGATTCTCTTTTTGATTAATTTAATAGTAGTAGTAAAGGAAATATGCCAAGGGCGTCGTTTTTCGTGATACACGCCCGTACACCAATAGAGAATTGGAGACGCGTTGAGCGGGAAAAGCGGATAGATGGAATAGAGACGACAATGCAGTCAATAGCTTTGTGGGAACATAATACCAGGCTTAATATCACGCCACCTGAATAGCATTGAAACTGTGCAATCATGACAGTTGCTCGGTAAAATCACACCTGGATCTTTTTATTTGATCATGTTTAGATGTTCAATGAAATTGTACCGCTAAAACGAACTAAAGAACATTTTGATGCTTTTCTGGGCATGTTGTATGTAGATTTTTGATCATTCATAATTTTGAAATACTTTTGTTAACAAGTCTTGAAACAAGACAATAAAAAGACTTATTTGAATTTAAAAAATTTATATGTACACAAATAATTTTATTACACAAAAAAGGCACGAAAATACGTCATTTTAGAAAATATTATATTTGAATTTATTTTAAATGTTATATCGCAATTTTGATAACAATAATTAGTTACAACTTGAAAAAAACATTACCCAGGAAGTAAATAAATGTACGGTAGTAACGCTGTTGGACTTGGGTAGCAGCTCTATTTCAACACACTTCAATTTATACAAACATTATAACGGGCAAATCGAAATAGAGCGAACGATTTCAATATGAAAATACAGACGTGATATACGATAGGTTATTTCTCGACTATAGGGGCCCAACTCATACAATGAAGCTGGAGTTTTCGCAGCAAGCATAAAGTAAAATAATGTATACTGTATGTTCACTGAATATATATCGCGCAATAATCGCTACAAAATACAATTCCACTAATGGTAGGCGGCGTTCCGTGTCGTCTATTATACCCTTATTCAAATGCTGAATCACAATCGCTTGAATACCATTTGGCGCGTCGTCGGCACAACCACGGGAATCATCCTCCTCGTACATCTATATAAATCGATTTTGAAAGGAAAACAACATAGAGAATTCATTTATACAAGGAATCTGTACGGGTATTGTGAGCGGGCATCTTTGACGGCACCGGGTGTGATATATTCGATAATGGAATACTGTAGAAAGCAATATGCTCGGAAGAGAAAACCACCGTTCGTTCGGCATGGGCTAGATCAAATTCGATCAGTGTTGCAAGATACGAAATCCAAATTTGTTGAATGGAAAAATGGTCCGACAGCAAGATTAACCGATTTTGGACAGTGTAAAGCATAAATTATGGTTGGTGACTTGGTCAACGGTTAATGAAATTCTGCGGCTTGGCATGAAATCGCTGATTTTTCGTGACTTATTCAAACTCTATAATTTGGAATTTCCTAAAAAAACATAAAAAGAAAAACGAAATGTATTTTCAAAACATTTGTTCGAATAAAGGACCACATTTTTAATTTGGAAAATAAATTATCTCTAAGGTAGCGGTTACATAGTTCCACTTCAATTTAATTAACAAAATCTTATTAAATGAAAACATATTACAATTTAACAAAAATAGATTTGAAAGACGAAATAAATTAAATTTAATTTAAGACGAGATCAGTACCGCAAAAACGCTGAATAAATGAACACTCTTCTCCGTTCATATTATTCGTATTTTCTTGGTGTATTGATTTGCATCGAAACGTTGGAGAGAACCTCTCGAGAATTCGCCTGCCATTTTTTCATACAACGATCGCTAATAAGCTTCCCCCCACCATCACTTTGGCATCATCCCCCGATTCACCACATCGATTTTGGCACGTGACGAATGACAAGCACCTGGACGCGGCTAGCGCGAGAGGCTCGCGCCGTGTGAGTCAGGTCAGCGACACTGCTTAAGTGTGCACAGATCCAGGTGCTAATAGGGTTAAAGAACACCGTGTTCTAAATTGGGAGCTCAGTTACCAGTGCTGCTCAGTTACGAATAACAAGCATTACCTCATAATGGAATTCAAACTTTTAATGTCTAACGGCTATTGCACTAGGAAAAAAATAAGGTATTTTCTCCACAACCTTACGAATCATAATGGAAGTAATGAGACAAATCGAACCGAAAGAATTGGAGAAGTAATTTAATTTTTTGGAAAATCAGAAATAGTAAAAAAAATACGTAACAGATAGAAGAGGACACTGTTGGATCACTTAATCCTAACAGTAGCATTATTTAAACTTATTTCATTTTATAGTAAATATCATACGGTGCAGGACACCCTGTATACTCGCAAAACATGCGCTATTCCAAGTGACGGGCACGTACGCAACCTAATCACTTTCTAACTGATGGGGAGCAGTTTTAATCCGTTGTAAATGGTCTTCATAAATACCACCCGACAAGACAACGTTTTTGAAATGGGCTTCCCCCAACGCTGGCCCAGTAGCTCGCTCGCAGATGATGAACTTTAAACCGTATACGACAGAAGCCTGATATAGAGTGCAATAAACTGTCAAGCATTGTGCTCGCGTCGAGGTTGTGGAGGAGGGGGAAGAGGGCTGGCAATCATATAGAGAGATGGAGAAGATTGAGAAAATTAGAGGTGCCACTAAATTCCCACAGGTTGGCCGTTACCGGCGCTTAAAATAAACCGTATCGATTGTGTTGTCAAAACGGCGAGCATCTCTCTGGCAAGAGCGGGAGAGAGAGAGAGAGAGAGAGAGATAGCTCGCAACCACCCGACGACCGTTGCTGCTGCTGCTGAGCACGAGAGCAGAGCACGCGACAAAAGAACGAGAAGCAAAATTGCGATTTCCGAAATGGAAAAAAAAAGTGTACAGCTAGCCTGAGCAAACGACCAACTGAAAGTATAAAAGGAGGGATAGGCTACTTCGAGGGTGGAGGGGTATGGGGGTTGGACGATGTACGATTTCGGTGATAAAAAAGATTTATTCCTTCAGTGACCGCCAGTACAACACTTGATTGAAAATTACAAATTACTTAGAGAACCCGGGCTATTTGTCCTCATGAGACCTGCTGCTAAACTCTGCACTTAATCACCAGACATCTTTCAAAATTCCATAAAAAATGCTCGGTAGCAGCCCACTGAACATAAATGACAATCTCCAACTACAACCCTTGATTTAAATTACATATTACTTTGCTATTTTAGCTCTATAGCGCTCTGAGCGATTTTGAGCGCTACCTATTCTAGATAACCAACGGTGTACTTACTTTATCTTCACACATCTTTCATAAGTTCATAGAAAATGCATGACAACATGCACCTATTAGAACATTGAAAAACAATCAGTAGGAAACGATTTGGTTTCACTAATAGTAACCTTTGCTCGGCTATCTTCTTCGAACATACCGTCGTTAATGTCCATATACTGTATATTATACCTATCTTTATTCTTAATTATGTGTTCACTAATGTAATCATAATCGCATTAAATATATTTTTGAAAAATCCTAAAAGAAATACTTTTTATTCGCACTTCACAGCGTCTCCGATTATTGTACGAAGCAATTACGATCGATAAATTGATCTATTGTTAGATCGATTACCAACAACGCCGTGTATTCCAACGGTAGGTCTATTATTAGCGAGTAGGAAGCGTGCTGCTGCCTTTTAGGCCGCCCTTTCTACTCCCCGGGGGTGTAAATTATAGGGTGCCGAACCCCGTCTTTATGCGCGCAGTAGCAGAAGTAGCAACATTTTCCCAACTTTATCAAGTAAGCCGATGCCCAATTATGGACAATGCCATCAGCCCAGTCTTCGTGACTGCAACCAGAGGGGCGTGGTTGAGGGTGGTGGTGGGAGGTGGCGGAAGATGTTAGAAACCGAATTGGGGGTCCAATCCTGTTCATAGATTGTGGGGGAGTATGGGGACACGTGACCCGCCTATTAACTTCGCGGACGCTTAATTACAGCTAATTATACAGGATGCGTGGCAGGCCCATCGATAGAAAAACTCAATGACTTTGCAGAACAAAAACAATGCCGTTCGTGTGTGCGGCGTTTTCTGGCAAGCGAATTTTGGCACCGAGGGACGCCAACATATTAAGCCCGACCCTTAAAAAAATTGGCACCGCAGACGCAATAACAGTCAAGATGCGATAGTCGGGTTACAATTTTTCTGCGATCAAACAATATCCTCCAGGGATCATCCGCGCAAGCTAGGTTGGCTCGTCCATATATGCCAGCACGTCAGAAATCGGTTTTACACGTTAGAACATGTTACTTAATGTTCTCAATGGCCACAACATGGATGTCCTACAAAGACGGGTTTATGACGGGACTGGATTTGGAATGAACAAGTGTTGAGCGTTAAAAATAATAAATATGGTTCAACACAAACGTGAAAAAATGTAGGTGTTGCGGACTGCACGTTATGACATTCAAAAGCAGGTTATCTTCCAGATTGCTACGATATAAGTTATACAAACCAGTTCCAAACAAGTAAGAAATATATTTGAAAAAATAACGATTACAATATATCAGTGACGATTAAATTAAAGTTTCTTTAATCCTGCTTCTCAACCGAACTGATACGAGCTCGATACACTATCATTCTTATTAATTTTCATATTAATTTTCAATACATTCTCATCAATAACACAAGCAAAAAATAACAAAAATTAGCACGTTCTTAAAATAAAACTGACTAAGACGACTTATTAATTAGATAAATTATTCAATCCGCTCGTTAATTAATTTTTGTCCGAAGGTCTGAGGAAGGCAGCAGAGGGCGCGTACGATATATGCGAGGGCGCTTCGCGAATACACAGTCGCGAGTCGAAAAAGTATTTTGTGCGTCGCTCAATAGGTGATTAAATGAAAACTTCGCATAGGCGGATATGAGCACACAACCATTAGCAAGCTGAGAATTCCCTAAAGCACAATTTCAATGCGAACTGCCATATTAGCGCGGCAGTAGTTGCCCGACTCTTGAGCGATGCCACTGCCGATTATGTGTCGTGAAATCGAGCCCCCTCCGACCTATCGGTTTTCCCCTGCGCCTCCCATCCCCCACCTCCCCGCCAGGGGCCGCCCCGCCTTGCTCTCTCGCACTACACGGCCCGAGAAAAAGCTATTTCGCCGTAAGCGGATCACCGGCATGCACAAGATGCTTCATTATAAATTAAGTATCATTAAATGAAGAATGTCGTCTTTTGCCGATATTCGCAGTAAGCCGAGCCGCTAATTTCTTAAGAAATGGATCCTAGTCGACCGGGGCCTCCGCTACAGGCAGAGTCGTGGCGCCAACGCCGTGAATCTATCGGTGAGCCAGCTCTCCCGTTTCGAACGAAAAATATCGATCAATAACTTGTGTCTTCTTACTGTACACCTGGGACCACCGAACCGAGCAAATTTCTCCAGACCTTCTAGACAACCAACTAATAGGTACCGGTATTGGCAACTCGCACCTATTTTTCCTAACGGACTTCAGATTCAACCAGCATAATTATCCTATTGGATTATTTGACTCTCAGGGAATGCAATGTAACTATTGAATCCTGTGTTTACAAAAAAAAAATGGCAACGTAGTCGTTCATGTATCATCGTATATGGGAAATATTTGTTCAAATAATAATAAAAAGTTTTCGTTGTATTAGATATTAATTCGCTCGTTCGCTACACTTCCTATTGCTACCTACAGCATGAATTTTCATTTAATGCACATCATGTGCATCATCCTACGTGTACCTGTATGGTACATGTATTTCATGTTACTGATGTGAACACTATGATGAATTGTATTGCTTAGGAAATGTCCAAGGAGCACATTTTCACCAGTAACCCAACAACGAACAAACCAGAACCAACGCCGGAAATCGAACCCGAGAACGCGAAATCGGTTGCAATACCGACTGGACTACGACGAGTCGTGGTAAAACATTAAGACATGATCGGTTGAATTTAGCCTGCCTTTACGAGTATACCGAGCAATTTGATATCGTGCATACACTCGAGCGCACCAGATCTTAGAAGGATGAGGCGGATAGAAAATAGGGTGGCGATGGTGATGGCGGTAGTGGAGGGGAGGGATGGTGGCTAGCATCGACGTCGTTGCCGCGAAGTTCTTTACAATATTTTGACAGCAGCGCGTTTCTTTTCAATGGACTTAAATTCCTTTTCTATATACAACCCTCTCCCCATCTCCAGAAACCTCTTACAAGATCGATGATACGTATCGCCACATGACATGTTTCGTGTGCGAGAGAGGGAGAGAGAGAGAGAGAGAGAGAAAGATGGGCAGAAGAATTGCGATGGAACTGGAGGGTCAGTGTTAATGCGGGCGGAGGGGGAGGGAAAGAGGGGGTGGAAGGATGGGATTGGCACCAGCGAATTTCAGACAACGCAGACAATAACTACGAAAATGGCTGGTGAGAAATGCTCGAAATATTTTCGATTTTTGTTGATCCACTCCGATGCCGATCATAGTTCGTTGTACAGTGATGGGCACATTTTGTTTAGCTTACTGGGTAAAATAGCTCTAGAAACCCTTCCTAATTAACCTCATTCGTTAAACACAAATTTTCTGATTGACATTCCTAGTCATTTCACAAATAGATTAATTATCAACAAAGAAACTAATATTTCGCAAGTCACTTTTAGCTCAAATAATTTGACCCTACTTTATGCAACACCATCATGCCGTATTTTAGAGATATAAAAAATATATATTTCGTAAATATCCGATATTTAAACCTAGTGACTGAAGTCATTATCAATCCAATAGTTGCATTATTAAAAATGTAAAAATTGTACAAATTATAATGATAATTATGAAGTTAGTGGGAGTAAGTTAAGTGAAAATGAAGTTGTCGAATACACGGATAACTGACAACATATAACGAGCGTTGAAATGGCTTCATTCTAAAACAAAACAAACAGGGCAAAACGGATATCGCCAAATAATCGCTCCCTTCCCCTACCACTTACGAGAAATTTACAGTCGACGAAAATAGAGATTTGTCGTTTATATCTGATAGTTGGCTAGCAAACAGAAAGTTGGAAGCGTGCCATTGGTCGTAAATTTTAATTGCAGACGATAACAATTGTTCAATTTACGTGTATGGGTGTGTGTATGTGCGCATGTGTGTGTGTGTGTGTGTGTGTGTGTGTGTGTGTGGTATGTGTTGGCTCATGTGTTTATGACTCTCATTGTTGCGACCGATATCGCCAGCTAGCAAAATCGAACGATATGAGCGAGGACCCGGAATTCAATGAGAAATAAAATTGAAAATCCAATTTGGCAATTTCCACCTTCTATTTATCCGTTTCTGCGTCCTCCCTCTCACCCGAAGGCCCCGGAGAGATTTTCCCGCCGTTCCCGTGGCTATTGTTATTGAAATGTAGGTTACGGCAGCCCGCCTACCAACGCGAAGCAAGGCCACCCGTGAGTATTGCAAACACGCAACCCAGGAGTGCATTGTGTGATTGCCAACTTACGGGGGTAGGGTAAATTATAGTTCGTTCTAAAAGTGTTGCGTTGCCCATTCATCTGCGGGCATAGCTTACCATCGTTATATCTGATAGAAAGTTACAACGCCAACATTATACCCAGCAGTACAGCCTTTTGGTATTTCAATATAAAAATAACTATTCTACCTTCTTTTTTGAAACTACCGAATTATATAAACAAGTTTTAGATGAAAATATTGTTTGAAAAGTATTAGTACAATGAGAACAAGTAGTTTTACTCGTACAACAAACAGTACAATTTACGAAATGATAGCCTAGGTAGAACAATTATATTTAAAAAAAATTAAAAAAACGCAACCGACCTCAAGCATATTTTGATCTTTTCGATTGTTGAGGGTCATGCTTGCAATCGTTAATGTCTTGATATACACATGTGTATTCCTTTCTCTAATTAAATTATGGTAGTGTCTAAATGACGTAATGTTCTAACAATTGTCAATTTAAATATTGAAGTAACAATTCCACTTAGAATGTCACCTCTTGACCCAACCGTAAAGATTACGCAATCCCTCTTCCGATCACAAATTATTTATCATAATCTTTAATGGTCTTCGACCGTCCACTGGATAAAGTCGAAGAGCAAGACGCTTTGGATTACGGCGCGAATAAGACATAACCCATTTCGTCCGTGTCACGTCCACCCGACATACGATCCGACCTCTCATAAGTAACTCGAGTCTATATGAGCGGCAGTCACCATCCAAATGATGATTGACATCGCACTTAGGAGCGAGGCGCAGATTGCAATCGAATGTGGCATTTACCCCACCCAAACACCCAAGAACCCAATAACACCGCACCGTTCCTCATTAGGATTTAATGATTCCAACTAGATAGACCACATTTGTAAAACCCCAGTGGGTATGGTCACACTATACCGAGCGGGTGGTCCCGGGTTCGATTCCCGGCACAGGCTTTCGTTTATTCGATCCTGAGGTACTGGCGTCACCCATGAGCTTCCATTACGGAGTCCAGAGCTTAGGGGTGGATCCTGCAGCCTGGCTATTCCAGCTGCCAATCCCCTTCCCTTCCTTGCCCCTCATATAGAGATATGCCCATAGAGCAATAATCCTGTAGTGCACTAGGCGCTACGGTGATTTAAAATAAAAAACCTTCACTACCAGTGATATAATTGTCAGTTTACGACAACGATTCTGCAATAATCTACGATTTTAAAAACAAAAAAACGATAATGAAGCCCAGAATTGCCTTGACACACTCAGTGACAAACGTGTACCCGGAATTTTGAACGCCTCAGTTATAAGAATAATAATTGGTAAAAATAACTGGCTGATTCAGATTAAAAACGGTTTGTTTCTTAATATTAAATAAGCTTATGCAAGTACATGCACAAGAATCCAAACTTGCGCTTTCCTAATTTGAACGCTCCTTATGACCGATGGGGCCGGCACCAGTTGACAGAAAGAGGATCCGATGTCCTTATGTGTGTTCTAAGAGTCAGGGGATTTCTGTTGTCTGACATCGGTTTGCTGGTGGCCCGCTAACACATTCGGATGTCACCAATGGTGCGCACGCTCTATGAGGCGATATATAGTGTTACACGAACATCCTCCAGTTTCGGCCAATTTTCAGGCGAAAGTGCAGGAGAAATCTGAGTGAGACAACGACGCAATAAAGTATTTCGATACAAGACATGGCACACGTCGTATTTCGCTACGTGCTCTGTACTTGGGAAAACGTATTCAGTTACTATTACCGGTATAACTCATTTAGAGGTTGCAAATTGTCCTGATGTACTAATGATTTCGAGCAAAAATAAATATATGTCATACCGGAATGCAATTAACTTAAACAAATGGTTGAATTCTTAAAATTACATGGCTGGCATCAATTGATTTATTTCAGGAAGAATTGTGTGTAAATTATATTCTAGTGTTTTAAAAAAAAAATAATTGTTTCTGAACGAAAAGAGGAAGGATTGAAGAACATCTTAATGTGAAAATATTTTTAAAATCTATACTATTTCATGTCCAATAATTGACATGGATTTGAAGTCCACTGGAATGGACTTTTTTTTGGTCCTGATCACTGTAATTTATCACAGTAAATAATCACAGGAAATTATTGTACCCCTCGTGTCGCTAAGGCAATGTGAATTACCTTCATTAAATGACAATGAGTAATGGAAATCAAAGAAAGATTATCTCAATTTCAAAAACAATAATAAAATTAGCTGGAAAATCATAAACAAAACGATAAATAAGCTAATGTTTTTGTTCAATTTGAAGCAACGCATTTTGATAAAGTAGCCCAATAGATTTCTAACTTATCAATTGTCGCAAACGTTTTTAAAGAGTATTTTTTATCCCCATCATTTCTCATGAAATATGTCGCTGGCTAGTCGAAGACAAGTGCGTCACATAATAACAATAAGGCAGGTGGATACTCACTGCAAACAAAGAGCGGGTATAGAGAAAAACTACTCGCTACTAAGTAGTGGTTGGCTGCAGTGTTAAATGAACTGCTACTGTTGACACAAAACAAAAAAACTCGACAACAACAACGCCAGCACTGAACAAAGGTAGAGAAGAGAAGAGAGTAGACACAAATTGACGAGCGAGCTGCGCACGCGCTAATCGACCCAATCG
The DNA here is from genome assembly GCA_033995665.1 of Melogona broelemanni. Taxonomy (NCBI): domain Eukaryota; kingdom Metazoa; phylum Arthropoda; class Diplopoda; order Chordeumatida; family Chordeumatidae; genus Melogona; species Melogona broelemanni. Next base: position 11,486 of record JAUJYS010000069.1, on the reverse strand, counting down.
CTTTACCCAATGATGTATGGGCGGTTTAAAAAAGGAATCCGCCGAATCCATTGATTAATTTTTTAGTTACATCACAATGTTAGTCTTTGAGCTTATTTTTTATAATTACATTTTTTTTTCTAGATTTAAATAAGTATATTTAGAGTTTATATAAATATTCTTCAGTTGGAATGATTTACGTCAGTTTAAATTATTGCTTCTTTCTAATTTCAATTTTATAAAAATTTTGGCGTTTATAATGTTTTTGTTTTCAATACTAAAACATCAATTCAGTGCACATGAGCAAATTCATTATATGCACTGTGACTGGGCACACGTGTTTGGGTTTCACGGCGACGGGTCGAGCCCAACAGGTGACCCGAGCCCAGCTCGCTCGTCGTTCGATATAAATATAAAAAAACGGATTTTAGTGTGAGCGACCCGTGGTGCATACTTACGTCCCGTAAAAGGGTGCACAAGTGTGGGGTGGGTGGCAGCGGCAGGAGGGGACTGCTGTTTCGGTTTGCTAACCTTCGTATTACTCTTAGCGAATTCCAATCGGATAGTCTGAGGCATATCGGGATCGAATCGAACGCCCTGCTGCAAAGAAAGACAAAACCATCACTAATATCACGTACAAACATTACTGGGTTGACCCAACATTGTGGATCTCCCACCATTTTGCAAAAGCGAAAACAATAAACATATTAACGGTTCATTCACACAGTAATAGCCGATCCGAATTGACATTGAACATGTCGTGTATTCGAGAGATTCGTTTAATACCATTTCAAAATAGATATACTCGATAGAAATATTCGCCCAATATTCGCCCAATATTCCTTTTGAATTATTCTGTGTGAACTGTTAGTACATTTAGTGCAAATCATTGCAGTTGGTAGGTAGCGATACAATCGTCGAATATTCAACAATCAAAAAATAATTATGCAATCACACTGCGATAAATCAGACAGACACGATTTTCGTAAATAGGAAGAAAAACACATCTTCGTCATTTTATGTTATTTTATCTACAACGTTGACGACGATTTTTGAACACTTTCAGCAATAAAAAAACGCATAATTGTTAAGGTCACGCTCCGAATCTCAAATACGCCAAAAATGGTTTTAATAAAGACGCCGAGTTTGCCCGAGTCTACAAAGAAACAAGCCTCTTCTTTTCTCGGGGTGTTGTACACACATGCCTACACACGCGAGATATGCACAGTACAATTTTCAATACGACCAACACAGGACGGGTAATAAATTATTTTTTACATCCATTTTTATCGCTTTTATCTGGAAACGCAATTCAGCCTTGGAAATTTGCCATCTGGGACACACTGTTTGGCGACACACCTTGTGTATGATGGGTGGAATGGGGGCGCTAGGGCTAAGAGACCAATAGGGGGCGACGCGAAATCTGAGACAATACATCAGTTTTTATTAGCGACATATACTTTAATGCAGTCGTGCCATAAAAGCGACACGGACGATGCCACTAAAACTATTTAAAATGTGCCTCCATAGAACGGAACGGCATAGTCGACCTGTAAAAGATTCGACAGCCAAGGCCTTAGCTAAGCCGAAGGCACAGTCAACCCTACCTTATTTTGTATGCTACTGTTATGATACCGGTTATATACCACTATCAATAAATAACCATGTGAAACATCAAATTCGAAATATAATACATTTTGGTATTGCAATGGAGTCAAGTATAGAGAAATCTAGGAGCTTGTCGCCGAAACGCATTTCGAACTTTGGAGACCTGTGGATTTAAAGTAAGTTTGGTCGAAAATATTTTAATTAGTCTGATCATTTAATGACCGTCGAATTCCACTTAAATAGTTGCAGAGAAAAGCTATTATTTTGTAATAAAGATTTTGCCCGTGCGTTGATTTGAAAACATTTTCTTGACATTTCGTTTTAGGCGCTTTGCGTTTTGTTTAGCGACAAGAGTATACTAGGTCCTAGAAAGCATTATATTCCAGTACTACATTTGGGTGAACAAGTACACGTAGATACATAGTATGTAGACGGGAGGTCTCTCTACCCTCTACTCTATTATGGCGCCTGTCACGTGATCGCGCGAACAGAATCGTGTTTTGAAAACTCCTTCGCCAAATTGGATATAAAGTCGCGATCTCTTGGCAGGTGCTTTCGCCTCGCCTCGCCAAATATCTCCCTGCGCCAACTGAGTAATTAACAGAAGAAAGTAATTAAACAAAACAACATTGTTGCCGTTGTTGTTGCCTCTCGCGACTTCAAGTGGTCCGCTAGCGCTTCGCTGTTAATTGCGAATACAAAATGTGGTGCAATTGAATGTTCGTGACACACTTTCCACAAAACGCTATTCCTAGAGTTCCTGAAATTGCTTGAGCTGAATTATGGTAGCTTTGAATATTTGTGTTTACTTGAGTGAAGCGTTTGAATCAACATGTTGCATGTTTCAAGGATGTACGAAATTATGACTTCAAAAATTTGCGATCTTCTTCATTTTAGATGTTTTAATCTAGCGGTAACTAACCGTTGGGTTCCTGGCTTCTTTCGCCATATCAAATTAGTGTTCAATACGGAGATGATACAAGAGAGTGATGTAAAATTAATCGCTATCAATCTCAAATAAATTCCTTTCAAATTTATCCGACACAATAATTACATTTCCAGCTACATCTTCCATAAAAGTTCATCATATTACCCTGACAAATTTTTGAAGTTTGCACAAAAATGAGTTTCCTTCCTGAGTTTTTTCGCCTAAAGATTTCAAAACGCCATTCAAAGTTCAAGTAGAAGATTGGTGCAGTAATAAACAAAGCTTGACTTTATCTTGGTCCGTGCGAGTTTCACTCACACTTACAAAATCCAAGAAAAAATCTAAATATCGATAAGCTCTTCATCCGTTTGGTCTGGAATCACAATCCTCTTTCAGTAAGTAAAAGTAACGATACACACATGGTGTTTTGGACTTTGATATGCCTGTGCATGATCGTCACATAAAAACGCGAGGTCTTAGGAGCAGGAAACAAATCTTCTTGGTAATCCTTAGATTTATAGATTTCTGCGAGGGTGCGACGAGCAAAAAAGCCGTAGTTTTCGCCAATATATTTGCAGTTGCGCATAGAAAAACCCAACTTGCAAATCGCCAATCGTTATTGCAATTGGAGGAGGAACCTGTCCGTACGTCTTTTTTACCAGAGGGCAATAGTCTCTCCAGCCGTGTCGACGCCACGAGCGCTCCCCCATTCGGATACGGTCAGTCAGCGTCAGGCGGTCGATCGTTACACTGTTGTAGCCGGGCTAACGGCACCCCCGCACGCCAAAAGGGATCTCGGAAAAGCGCATTGACATTTGAGAGACGACGGCTTTACGGGCCGATCACCTAAATCCTTAATCGCGAGCAGAGCATCGGCGTCACCGTGGCGTATACCGCGTTCCCGCTGGCTTCACTCATTCAACCTCGGGCCATGGTATCCCTATTCAGAGCATGGTTCAACTCAATGCGAGCTTCCACTTTGTAACTTAGTTGCGAATTTGATAATAAAGTTCATTTCGTCTTCGGAAATTCTGTGAATGTGGTAATCTTGGCGACGTTCCTATTCTGAGCATTTGTCAACTCAATTCGAGTTTCCGCTTTGTAGTTTCGAATTCGAATGTGAAGCTCATTTGAGACATTTTGTTTATCACGAATTCTGCGAGTGTGATAAATCTGGATAGGGATTATTTCCAACAATTTCAATCTGTAATTTCGCTGGAAAATGTATAGTAATATGATAAATAAATCAAAGGGCGTAGAAAAATACTTTTTTGAATTTTTAAAAATCACCAAAAAATTGTTTTTTTAATTATGGTATTTAGCAAAAATGCAGATAAAGTCTCAGTACGACTCCTAGGTCGTTTATGTACACTGCTAACTGAAATAGCCGCGCCAACATGTACGAGAGATTCCCATAATAGCAAACTATACCGTGGTGCCCCTCCCCGCTCATCGCCACTCGACTGTAAATCGCAGCCGCCACTGACCCGCCCCCGTCGTCAGGACACCAACCAGCCGCAAATATAGTCTCTGTCGGACGCGGCCACACGATGATAAATATCCTCCGAATAGTCGATTTACATTTGCGGCAAGCAAAACCAAACCAAACAGAAAATATTGAGACTTAGGACAGGTTTCATCATCAATATCTCATGAGGATGCGCGGTCGTTAGAGAAGCAAACTTATTTATATTTTGTAATTAAAATTTTCCTCACTCATTTGCAACGCAAAATTAGATTCTAAACACGAATTGATTCTTTATTAAAACTGTTCGTATTTCTGGCGTCTCCAGAGCTTTCCTGTCAGTTTTAAAAACTGAGATTCAGATCATTTCTGCATCGCTAATTCGAAGACTGAAGATCGTTCTCAACATCTATAATCTTTGCGACCTTGCCTGCTAACTTTTGGCTGAAGGGTGCTTTGACTAAAGGTATCTGAAGCTCTTGAAACCTGGTTAAAATGCCAAAGCATCCTGAAATGCAACTGATTTTTTTTTCATTGCATTACAGGTCATCCTGGAAATATCCCAGACGAAAGTAACACCATCTGGTTACAATATTTTCCGAACGTAAAGGTTGCGGAGAAAAACCGGCACCCAATAGCGAAAAACGTTTCGATAAGGCCAGCACCGCGTTTTAAAACTATCGATTAAAATACATTCGGAGCACCAAGCTATTTTACTTCCGCAGTGTCCGCCAGGCTTGCTTTCGTACGACGCCTTCACGCAACGCCCTCTATACCAGACAGAAATCTGCCATCGTGTGTAATCACACCCTAATCGGTGGGCCGGTGACGCGTGGCGAATCGGGTGTTCTCGTTCGTGGAACGGTCGTGCGAACGACAACGCGTCACTGTCTGCCCACCCAGTAAATGTCAAAATAATTTTAGCCGAAAAAGATTTCCGCCGAACACAGTCGGCCGGCTTACGCGTGAGGGATGGAGGAAGGCAGGAGTGGAGCAGCTTAGCGCGCCGTCGAGCCATTGTGAGCGGTCGCCCCACGCGGAAGTTCGACCAGCAACAGCAGTGACGAGATGGGTGGGTAGGTGGATAGACCGTTAACGGTTTGGAGATGAATGAGAAAGGAGGGGACAAAGGGCGTGGCACGACTGACGTTTCTCAACGACAGGGTCCTCTCCGGAGACCGGCTGTTTTTGTGGCCAAATTTGAGTTAGATGAAATAACTACAGCAGACACCAAATAAAAGTGTCTACAAAAAATGGTTTTATTTTCCGTCAAATATGATTCATGGCCGCAAATGCCATGAAAGTAGAAACTGATGTAAAGATGGAAATATATTTGTTCTTTGGAATCCTAATTTTTCCGGACAGTGGGTGTTCATATATCCCGTTTTTGGTCACGAATAATATTCTGATAAGACGTCATAGAAACTCTCCTTTGAAACGACGGAAAAATATATACTTTCCAAAAAAAAAAAAAAAATGATAAACCACCTAACAACTTATAATCTGTCTACAATTTGACATTTTCAGAATCCAAAATAATTGAAAACACACCCATGAGATTTACTTACAAAATACATATTCCGGAAAGTAATGCTGGAAGGTATACTAACTACAATGTACAGAATACATTATATTCATACTATGGTATTTTGATAAATACATTTATTTTCATTGATTAAAAAAAACCGTGCTTACGAGTGCATCAACACGCAACAAGCAGGCGATAATGGCACGACAAAATTAGGATTAATGCGTAATAGCAATTAGCACGCTATTCATTATTTAATTCACGACGTAAATATCGGGTAGGCCTAATCGAATCACCGGGAAAGACGCAGAGACGCTCTTTGTTTCAACCATAAGGTAGAACCGTATATCTGGGCTGCTTTAACCGATGACACATTAGATCAGGTTAAGTACGACATCCACCAAGTCTGCGCTCAGCAAATTGATGATGCCATATAGTTGGTGCGCAGAGTCATCGCCGCGACGCGGGCTACGGTAATGTCGCCCGGAATTACATTCCCTCCCCTGTGTTGTTTTAAAGATCGCTGCGGAGCGCGCGCAAATATTGCCTATATTGTACAGGCAAATTCCCACGGGGCAATTCACCTTTAATTCCCTAAAATTTACATCGTAATGTTTTACGACGCAAGTTACACGTGCATTCAAAAGACAGCCAATTATTGCGCAACGTCTTCGGTACGATAAAGCGTCCCCGCATGCGCAGGCAGCCAAAAGCGCACGGTAGCCACGTAAGGCATCATCCATACAACAAAGCAAATATGCATGGTGCAAGAACTGTAATAGCCTATTATCCTGAGACCATATACACGACAGTTTCCGTTACATGGCTAAGCAATATGCCTGAGGATGCACGACACAATTAATCGCTAGATGGCGCTGACGTGGTATCGTTTTCCGGTCTGGGGATTCATGCAGAAGGAGTGCGGTTCTAATTTTTGCGCTAGTGGCAACTAGCTCTTTGCAAAACTGCCGACAAATTCAAATCATGGCCACCAGAAGACGCTACATGTGTAAGACAGTTGCTGTTATGCATGACCCCCACACTATCAGGGTCCTAAATTATATCGTGTTCATAAATGCTCGTACCGTCAACACACGTATAAAATGTTTTCATGAACTTGTGTTTGAGATACAACTCGTCGTAGCCAAGTCGGTATTGCAATTGCCAGCGGTGCGGCGGTCCCGGATTCGATTCCCGGGGTATTGATCCAAATGTGACCATCACAAATTTCCATAAGAATATGATACAGGGAACGATAATATAAATAATTATAACAATATTAATTAATTGCTTAGTGAAAACAGTGACCAAATCAGAGAAAGTTTAAATTCATTATATATTTTAACGCAAGCTGTTTAAAAGTGCATTATTAATGTTGCCAGCTGTATATGCCGATACAGGGCAGAGGGCATCAGGAAAGAAAAGGTGTACCCGTAGTTGCCTATACCAAAATATTGTTGCTGCGCTCGGTTTGCGTTCGAGATGCCGACAAATCTCTTTGCAGTATTACGCCTTCGGAGAAATCTCTCCGCTATAGTGCATGTCCGCATATAGACTGTCTTAATTGTTATAACGTACGTAGCAGCTAATTAGCAATACTGTAAGATCAGAAATAGTATTAAAAATGATTCCGTCACGCGTTAAAAGTGTTGGTTTTTCCCCAGCCTTCAAAGGCAAGTTGCTATATCGTAAACCATAGGGCGAACGAGAGAACGAGAGGGAAAGAGAATAGGGGATAGTGGAACATCAGCGAAATAATGAAAATTAATGAACATGTTTATATGCGAGGTGCTTCCGATAAGTACGACTAATCATTTTCCTTTTTTGGTTGGCCTCTTGGAAATTCCCTGCATTTATAGAATGAGTACACACAGTTGCTAAAATATCCAGCAGCTAAAATATTCTGAATTGGTCGATGTTAAAGCTAAATAATAGGTTAATAATAAAAAATAGGTTAATGTTAAATAATAGGTTCATCAGAAGAAAAATAGTAAATAGAATATGGCGTCAAAATGGCGCGAATATTTCACGTCTCTTTAAAAATACCTTACTGGTACACAAGTATAAACTTCTCAAATTATCGTTCTAACATGAAAAAAAAAGAAATTCTTCTTCATTATTCAAAAAGTTTCTAAAAGGAAAAAGAAAACGGATTTTGGTATAATCTTATAACGTTTATCTCGATTTCGACAAAAAAAATGTCTACCGGTCAGCAGCCGCTTCGCAGCCAGTCAGCACAGCTTTGACCTTTAGTCATGCACTTTGCAATGACGTGGAAAAGTAGCTCTTGTCCACAGGTCTTACGACTCTTATCAAGTTGCAAATCCCGAGCAACAATCCGATTAACTATTGCTTGAAATACGTCCGCATGTTTGGCAATGGTACTTTGAGGTTGCAAGATTCTCGCAGGACCTATTCACCTTGGCAACCGCCTTTGATCTACGTAGCCGCGATCGCATTATACCCAACAACGTAGAATCTCCTTTTAACAGTTGGAATCCGCACGGATCCTCACATCACCGAGAGGTGCACACCGTTGCACAAAAATAACATAACTTATCGGACGCACCTTGTCCGCAAAAATGCACGCACACATACACAAGCGCACGCGCGCGCACCTGCTCTTACGAGATTTCGTTTGGAAACAAGTCATCTGCTGAAACTTTTAGATAAAACATCGCCCTACCCCCATCCACACTCCCCTCTTTCACCTCCCCCTCCTCCTCCTCCTGGCAGGAAATCAATATCACACTCGACGGAGGAGGCGAGGCCCGCTCTTCCATCTCTTTGCAACTGCATATTGGGGCATAGCTCTACGAAACCGTGACGCGCGCGCACCGGTATTCCAATGAAGAAAAATGGTGCCGGCATAAAGGTGGAAGAGTGCGTGCTGGGGGTGGTGAGCGGTAGATGGTGGGATGAGGGGAGAGAGAGAGAGAGAGAGAGAGAGAGAGAGAGAGAAAGATGCGGGGGGGGGGGAAAAATGGCACGGGATATATCCTCACGAGACCGGGTCTGGATTGGATCATCCGCTGAGTTAAATCTCCCTGGCAAAGGAAGTTAAGCAAAGTCAGTATTGCAAACGGCTGCGGCGCGACAGTATAGGATTTTGATTACCGGTGCGGGCTCTCGTTTATTCGATCACGAGGTACTGGGAAAACGTGCCCCTAGACATTGCCATATCATCATGACGGGTACAGAATATCCAATAATGATATTCACTGCAGGATTCCGAAATAATAAATATATACCCCTTACAAAAATGAACAATTTTTCTGTACAGGATATGATAAAATTACTATAGGATATGATAAACATTACAAAAACAGTTTACCCAGAAGTACTACTAATTTTATCAGATCCTTTACAGAGCATTTTTGTAAGGGATTCTGTATTGAATCGATTTTGTTGTTTGTAATATTTTTCTGTGGCGCACGTTGCCAATTACCTGCTGTGTTAAACCTGCAGAGTTCCTGCAGAGTTCCTGCAGAGTTCGTAGTTTAGAAGCGAAAGGTCATCTTACATTTCTACTTGTCTTTTGACACACAATGTGAATGAAAATCTTGGCGACTACGCATTCACAATGCGCACACAAGAGCTCTTAAGTTTTAACTGGGACACATTTCACCTATAAACTCTAAAGATCACTTCGGGAAATCGAACGCCAGACCGTCGCAACACATAATCACATGTATGTTTATCGACCAACTGGACTACGACTGAATATGTGCGCGTGGACTGAAGAATGACTGACCCACTTTGCCATTTCTGCGATCCAGAAAAGTCGAAGACTCCACCCCTCCCACTTAGACTCAACTCAGTTTAAAACTGCATTTTCTCACCGTTATCACAACCTCCACTCTACCTGATTTATATCTGGATCTCAAGATGATAGTAAGCCCAGCATTGTTAAGCAGAACTTCGACCTTCAAGAGACCAATAGCTGGGTTTAGGTTCCAATGGGTTGTATAAACCTTTCAGTCGCCCCTCGACGGAAAATAACAAAAAAATACATCGAAAAGAAAAGAGCCATAAATATTTGATAGTATCGAGTCTAATGGGAGCACAAGTTCAGTAATGGCGACGTCTATTGCTAACTCCACATGTACAAAATCCCTTAAATTGTACTGAGACCTAAGGCTCGTATAGGATGGGCGTACTGAGCACACTGAGCTGGAAGACCTACACTGCGCCTTTAAACCACGCCAAGCAGTTGTGATTAAACGAAAGGGAAACGTGCTCCCGCGCAGAGCTGGAAAATGAAGGAGTTATCCCCTTTGTATGCTCTTTAAAAAGCTCATAAAGCTAAGATAAGAGATTATCTCCGCAACTTTACGAAAAAATTAAGTCGAACAGAGTCTGGTTAACTCTTTTATAAAGTAACGTAATGACACGACATTCACAAACAATTGGATCCTAAAAAATTAAATTGGAAAAGTGACCATCACGTAGTACCTGCAAATAGCACCCACCTACTAATAGTACCTACCGGTACAAATAGTTCATAATAGGTGAAAGCTTTTATCAAAAATCTAATTCTATAGTGTCACAATCAGCTTCAAAAGCGCCCCTACAATTTCATCTGCTCACTTTCACCATGGGCGTGTACCGATTCAGGTCCGAACCCACAACCTTCTGATCCTCAGACTAAGCTCCCAATTTTTTTTTTCCGGAACACTACAGGAGGTTATTGTACCCCTCGTGTCGCTATGGCGATATGTGAGGGGCACATTCCAGTACCACAGGATCGAATTGCGCCAGGAATCGAATTGCGCCGGGAATCGAACCCGGGACCACCCGCTGTACCACGGGGGCCGTACCCGATTCATGTCAATAAACCAAAGCTCATAACATAGAAAGTAAATCACGAGTTGATATTGGATCGTCCCAATCGTGTAGCCTGATGCACACCGTTCTGGCTGGTCTCCATAGCTTATATTTATTTCTATAGGTATAGAAATTCCAAATATGGTTTACCACCAGGCATTGTTCGACAACAATGGCGAGTGCGCGCGTGGGGGTGGCGGCAGATGGGCGAACGACATCGAGATAGTGCGTTGCCGCAGCGAGAGTGAGAGAGAGAGCGCGCACGAGAGAGAACAAAAAAACACGAGAAAGTGATGGCGACGTTTTTTTGTAGGAGCGTGCATAATCCGGGCCATTTATCACAGCGGCGCTGGTGTATACGCCGAGGGCATAAATACAGGGGCCGAGCCACACGTCGACTCTGGGATCGAGGCTGGCAACAATTTCCCCCTCCGTGATGTTTCTTCCTCCTGAGACTGTGGCCAAAACGTGAACAGGCGTTTTATTATTATTATTTTTTTTTTAAAGTTTACCACCATAATGCAATCCGAAGTTTGTTTATATTCTAATTATTGTTCAAGCATGTGCTGCTTTAAGTCTTTGAGTGAAATACAATTGTTTTCAACTGCAGTTGTTGTTTCAAAGATTCTGATAACGTCCTCATGTCATACTCCTTGAGTATATCTGATCTTTACAATTAAATGCATCTATTAGATGGGGTATAAGCGAGAATATACATGGCACACAATTCTTTCGTTCTCGTTTTCGTTTCACTTAGTTAATTTACCGTTTTTTTAAATTAATTTGTGTTTGTCAGATGAAGTTGAACAGATATTGGGTGATGACCAATGGATGAAATTAAGTCAAGAAACGGATAAATCATTGGAACCGGGAGAAAATATGTTGCTTAAAATGTTAGCTCAAATATGCTTGTGGTCTCAGTACGGTGGACTCGTGTATGCTTGGCCGCTAAAGTGGACAGAATGTGGTAAAGAAGAAAAAAATGCAATCTCTCTCTGCCTTGCCGAAGATTAGACTCAAAAATAAAAAGAGCATTTCTCTCGCTTACTGAGCAAACAGCCAGGTAGACTGGAGGAGCAGAGTATTCTTGTAGACTATTTGCCTTTGCCGCCTAGGCAGAGCTCAAGCGCGAAAGACGGCGGCTGGATTTT
>JAUJYS010000068.1:0-34212 GCA_033995665.1 Melogona broelemanni | reverse complement strand
CATCATTTCGCATTGTGTTGCGATCTCGTTTATCTTCATCCCTCACGGGTGATGAAGATAAACGCGTTTTCTTGTTATAGCGCGTTTTCTGATTTGAGTAAATAACCTACAAGTTATAATCCTCGATAAACATGAGAAGCAGTTTTACAGTAGTCTACTGTGAAGGGATTTCATATAGTTAGTCGGTTGAAGGTCGGTTCTACTTCGGGAACACAATATGTTTTGAAGATACTTTTACCTTTGATGTGTTCGCTTTCAAAGACCGGCAATAGGGTGCGCACAGTTTCCAGCTGATCCACAATGCTTCGTATATAGGCATCCTCTAAATAGAGATACAGTTGAATTAATTGTTATAAATGATGGAAAAACTGAGGTGCCTGCAAATTCACGGTCTAGCACCATGACTTTTCAAAATATTATACCAATTGGAATACTTCCAGTATTCAATGTTGCACTCAACGTACAGCAGAGGAGAATTAGAAATATACATTATCGTACAGTCAATAGATAAAAAGGATGGTTTGCTTGCAAAGTGCCCGACACAAATTAAACTTGGCAAGATTGTAGACTTGTTGTCCCTAAGTTTGCCACCTTGTGTGACTTGTAATCGCGCCGCCATCTTGAAAAAATGGCGCCCAAAACCGGATTTTGGCACATTCTCAAGTTAATGTTGGTTTCAGAGTCAAGAGAGCAAAAAATACTTAATGACTGGACTAACACAGCTGTAGGAGAAAACAGTATTTACCCGATAAAATGATATCCAGCTGGGTGCTTGTATCCAATGTCATTCGTTCGCCGATCGCCGGATCCAAATATCTCTCGATTTCACTAACTATCGCAACAAGAGAAGGGAGCAAGCGAAAAATATTTTATCTATGTATTTTTGTCTGGGGGCCCACCAATGGCGGTCAATGATGATTTACTCACTTCTCTTCAAAACAGATTTAATTCTTTCGCGGCCGGCCAAACCATTCTCCAATCTGTTATTGACCCCAACCAAAGATTCTGAAATCTGAAAATACATATAAATACAAAATCAGTTATGTAAAATGCAATATTCGTATCTGTAATGCACAAATATTCTAACAGGAACATGGTCAAACTCAAAATACGTGATGTAAGTAATATTTATAATGAAATGGTCAATCTTCTACAGATGGGGGATGCAATCAGTCGACGGAAACATTGGCGAGCTTTTATTCATAAGGTCACCAGGGATCGGCAGCGGCTAGATGGCACTTAGCAACAACAACGTATTAGCTTAGGTGATATCAATAGTACATAAAATAATAATCGTAATTTAACCCTAACCCCTAAGGGTCGAACTAGCGCAGCTGAATTGCCATGGATCGGTAAATGTTTCCAGGCGGTCCGCATGCCCTACCCCTATCTAATAGGTAACACAAACAACTTCCTCAGATGACATCCAATTATCAACATATTGGTCAGTGGCGTGAAGTACAATTTTTTAGTGTCGCTATGTACTTTATAAAGTAGTATTTAATCAAAATGTTGCCATAGTAGTTGGTCAAATGACAGGAGACAGATTGCCAGGGTGGCCTTTTTCGGACGGCGCCTTTAGCTCGTAATGGCGAAAAACTATAGCAAATTTTGTAAAACAGATATCACAAATACCTTGACATCTTGTAAACCGCTCGAATCTTTGTTTTGTCCGTAAACCTTGTCCTCCAACAAGCGCAAACGTTTTGATAAAACACTAAACTCGTCTTCATCCGCCATTTTGAAATGGAATGGATCATATGGATGAGTGAGTCTATGAGTCACCACTCTGCTCAACCATGAACCCTGTCCCATATGACGCCGGCCTCGGTCCCATGCTTAGGTTTTTAATTCCGCTTTCGTCATGACAAAGGTGTAAGTTTTAGACTTTTAGTTACAATTTGGCTTGACGGAGAATCATCACAAATATTATTTTAAATATGTAATATTTAGTAAGATAATCATTTAAAATGTAGATTTATAAATAAAAAATTAACCTCAGCTGTTTTAGAATGACATTTTATAATATTTACATGAACATAAAGCCGAGAATTAAAACATATTTGTCATATGGAACAAATATTTCATCATAGTTATACTAGGAAATTCCGATCTGGATATGCATGGGCGCGTTTAGCATTGACTAAAACAAATGTATTCTTTTTATTAACTGTTGTCTTTGCAAATTTAACGCACCTTTAAACGACATCCATGAATAGTAACCGATGCAATTCAACGATCAATCGTCTGCTCACTCATCTGTTGTCAAGTTCACTTGAGTCCGGCTTCTTGCATTTGCATTACCGATCGAACGCTTCGCTCTCTTTTCATTTATTTAAAGTTTTGCTTACATTGCAACGATAAAAGTGTTTGTAAAAGATGTTGGGAACAATGACGAGATCCCTGATGCGACCGAGAGTTATCACGGCTCTAAAACAGGCAGAGGTAACGTATTATTTTGCTGGTGGTAATTTTACTTGACCTTGCATCATTCGGCTCCACCAGCCATGCGTGTTGTTGTGTATGTACTACCGTTGCCATTACCTGTTAACAGTCAACGTATAATTTCGATAGCAGAGAATGCACGTTTTAGATTAAAAGAAGAAATTTCGGCATTTAATAGACTTTTCGTCTTGAATTTGTAGAAAATTGCGTGGTTCCACTACAGCCATATTAATTGACGATCGATAATATATCGATTCGAAACCCACCTTTCTTAGCAAAATTAAAGCCGACCTTAAACCGGCATTTATTTATTAATATTGCAGAGGTCATTTGGTCACCAGATTAACCTTGAAATTTAATTGAAACCTTCGTCAACCGTCAAATGCATTTTCCTAATTTCGCACGCTCCAATTCCATGGAAAATTTGAAAACTAAAATTATCGCCTAAATCCCCTAAAGGATGATGCAACTACACTGTAGATTTCCCATTTCGTTGTTGTACAGTAAATTCTGTAATTTTGGATATAAAAAAATTTGAAAATCACATTGACAAGTTATTTAAGAGCCTGTTCTATCCTGCTGAAGCTAGTCGACTGATTTAATTTTTTTTTTGGCGATTTAGAGGCAATTTGCGATGTCTCAGCGAAGAGGGAAGTCGAACAAACAGATGAACACCGTTATTCTTTTCGTCCCCCAACAAGAAGCGTGGATCGTCGAAAGAATGGGAAAATACCACCGCACTTTAGAACCGGTATACATCAATTTCACCATCACCCGGTCATTTTCCCAGGACGATACGTTTTATTCTCCCAAAAAAACTCATTCATGTTAAAACTGAATTTGTAACTCATTTTCTTTATAAAAAAAGGGTCTAAACTTCTTAGTGCCAATCGTCGATGCTGTTCCGTACGTGCAAAGTCTCAAGGAAATTGCCATCGACATTCCGAAACAGTCCGCCATTACACTAGGTGAATATTAGAAGCCGAGCAGACACGAAATCCACACCATTGATTATAGAAACGAAATTAGAAACTTCATTGATTACAATTACTAGTAGTTTCTAATGCCATTTAATCCTATGTTTTTTTTTTAAACTTACTCTTTTTAGATAATGTTACTCTGAGTATTGACGGCGTTTTATACTTGAAGGTGATCGACCCTTTAAAAGTAAGAAAAATGAATATCTCTTTCCAAAACAGTCGCACGTTATAATGATGCAATGAGCAAAATAACACATGTGGTAATTTTCGTCTACAGACCAGTTACGGTGTCGAGGATCCCATTTTCGCCATCACGCAGCTGGCTCAGACCACCATGAGATCGGAGTTGGGAAAAATCGCGCTGGATCGGGTCTTTAGGGAGCGAGAATCGCTAAACGACGGAATTGTCGGTGAGATTGTTTCCAAAGTTCAACAAAAAATTAATCCCTCCCACCGTCTGGATCGCATTTTGCTGATAGTTGAAAAACATCGGAAGTTAATTATTTTTTTACACATAGAAAAAATTTCATTTTTACAAGCGGCATTGTTTGTGATTGTACAGAACCCATAATGTTCCCACATTTACTAATTATATTATTACACTTATTGCTAGTACAGTTCATTGTTTGTCTTTGCTGATCAATCGACTAGAAATGCCGAAATCATTTCCAACTATTTGCTAATATAAATTATTCTGATTTTCAGACGTCATTAATAAGGCAAGTCTGTCTTGGGGAATCACCTGTCTGCGATACGAAATACGTAAGTAACAAAATACAAATAAGTTTCCATTTTACTGTTTTCATTAAATCGTTAAAGCTGGGTCACTTTAATAATGTTTCTTCCCATTTTCTAAACCATTTGCTAAAGTCTAACTTGCCACAAATTCTGTATTTCTATACAAACAAAACAGGAGACATAAAATTACCGAATCGAGTCCAGGAGGCGATGCAAATGCAGGTGGAGGCTGAACGAAAGAAGCGCGCTGCCGTTCTGGAATCAGAGGGTATCCGGGAGGCAGACATAAACATCGCCGAGGGAAAGAAGCGGGCCAAGATCCTCAGTTCCGAAGCCGAAAAGATGGAGCAGATCAACATGGCCGAGGGTTCGTATTTATTTTATCCTCCTGTGATTGGCAAATTTCAAAATGTATATTTTGCAAACGTTTTGTAGTGTTCCATGGTTGAAGACAACATTTGTATCCCTACAATTAATTTAAAAAAATTTAATATTTCCACAATTAATATTATTTGTTTCTCATGCATTTAACTAATTATTGTTCTTCTGTAGGTGAGGCTGCAGCCATCCTGGCCAAAGCCAGTGCCAGAGCCAAGTCCGTGGAAATATTGGCCCATTCGCTATCTCAACAGGTAACATGAAATTTCCGCATTTGAGAATTTGTTTATCCCAAATATTTATTAGATCAGAGTTTCTATAATCATAAATCAACTTATCCCCTTTTTTAGAATGGTGTCAATGCCGCGTCCCTCAATGTGGCCGAAATTTACGTCAAGGCGTTTGGCAATCTGGCCAAAGTCGGGAACACAGTTATTCTGCCGTCCAACGTGGGCGACATCAGCGGCATGGTGACTCAGGTACACGACGTTATTTTACTCGTAGTTAAAGATCAGACCATGTACCGGGTTCGATTCCCGGCTTGGTTTCGTTTATTCGATCCCAAGGTACCCAAAAAACGTGTTACATTGTCCTAGCAACACGAGGGGCATAGAATCTTCTGTAACGCTACTCACTTCAGTCAACGTCACCTAGAGTATGGTAACCTGTATATCTAGGTGGCATTGCTTCAGTGCCTTTAAAACTCTTAAATCTTAACGTTTTGTTTCTGTTTTTAACCTTCCTTCGCAGGCAATGACCATTTACCAGACGCTGGCTAAGAATTCGCCGGGCATCGACCAAGGTATTATGGATCATGACGAGCAGGCCGAACTGTTCAGCGACGGAGAGAACAACCAGCCCCGACGATCGCCCTTCCTGAGCTTTGAAGACGAAATGCAGGAGGAGAATGACACCAAGCCACCCGTAAAGAGTTAGTTTCGCTACACTGTCAACTCGCGACAACGATCGAAAGTTGCCGGTAATCAATTTTCCTGGGATTGATAAACTAAAAAAATGACAAAACAATAATAATAAAAAAGTATTAAACGAAAGGTCGACGGTGTAGTGGTTGCGACCCATGGCCGGTAGTGCGGGGTGGTTCGTTTTTATTTGGAGTTAGTTCGCCGATTCCTGGGCCATGATATCAGATCATCGGGAGGCCTGCTTGGCTTGTCTTCAACAACAAAAAAATCATCATCGTTTTAAAAGACAGGAGGAAACATAAGGAATTAATAATTAGCCCAACCAAAATTCAAATGACATTCGTATTTCGGGGTTCTTAGAGATCAGTTGCGTTAATAATTTTTAATCAGGCCCAACCAGTCATCAAATAAAAAAAAAAATATTAAGCGAAACTAACTTTTTTTTTCTTCATATTTTCTTATATGATAGCTGTGTCTTCGAGAAGCATTCGAATTGAAAAAGAAAAGGCCAATCGTTCGCCCAGCATTAATGAGTTATTGCCAACTGTGTCTTCGAGAAGCATTCGAATTGAAAAAGAAAAGGACAATCGTTCGCTCAGCGTTAATGAGTTATTCCCAATCCATGCTTGGGCGTACCGTTTCGGTCGTGACTTGTTTAAGTAAGATTGTAAATATAAAAATAAAACGCAGTCGTTCAAATGCCATTTTTTGTTTCTGTAT
This sequence comes from Melogona broelemanni, assembly GCA_033995665.1. Lineage (NCBI taxonomy): Eukaryota > Metazoa > Arthropoda > Diplopoda > Chordeumatida > Chordeumatidae > Melogona > Melogona broelemanni. The sequence continues at coordinate 28,028 of JAUJYS010000068.1, read as the reverse complement.
TTTATCGTGAAGACATTTAAAAGCTAAATTTGCAGTATGCCCAGGCACCATTTAAAATTATTTGGCAAGCATTCATGAGCAATCAACATGGGAATATTAAAAAAACTATTAATTATTAAAATTTAAAAATTGCTGGAGTCACCGGTTCCACCTGGAAAACATTTGGCGCAGAGACTAGTAAATTTGTACGTTACTATGAATGATTAGCTAATCTCTTTCCAGTGCAGTATTAAATAAATTTTGAGAGTACATGTCGCACTAGGTTCACACGGGGTCCATTCGCAGTAAACACAATTTAAACTGCATCTGACAAGTTGCCCCGGCGACTAACAGTCAAGTCTGAGACTTATAGGGAGATTCCAATTTGACCGGAATATCCCGCAGTGGTTCCGCGAACCGATTCAGCTGAACCACCAGCGTGGACGCCTCACCGTCCGACATGTCCTAATCCACAATCTCCACTCCCGGCTCCAGCAAATTGGCCAACTCCCTGTAGCGATCTACCTCCGAGCAGTCAGTCGCCTCCTCTCCCACTTCGCATTCCACGTGCAACGCCGCCACCTGGCGATCGGCAGACGAACTACACTTGCTGGCGTGCCGGCGCAGAGTTAACGCATTGGCGAACGTGTTTCCGCAGCCCGGACACAGCAGGCTGGCGCTATCCGAACGATCATGACGCTGCTGGCATTTCCGTAGGTGGTTCTGCAGGGAACCGCGTCGCACGAACGCCTCCGAGCAGAAGGGGCAACGGAATGTATCGCTGGCGGTGGCGGCAACTTCGGGCGAACCCGAGCCGCCAGCGGCCCCCAGATCGTCGAAGGTGGCGTCCGGGTGTTGCTGTTTGAAGTGACGCAACAGGGAAGTTTGCAGGGTGAACTGTTCACTACATACCGAGCAGGTGTAATCCGGCCCGTGGACTGTCCCGATATGGTCGGTTAATTGCGACTGCGATTCGAAACTCTGTTCGCACACCTGGCAGGTTACACCGGAAGTGACCTGCGCGGTAGGTGGTAGTGACGAGTTCGTGTTTCTAGTCAGTCGTTTCGGTCTAGTAACAACCGCCACAGCAACCCTTTTCGATTTTATATCGGTCGTCTTCTTAGATATTAATTTTCTCCTGCCCCGTTGTGCAGGCTTGGTGTTCTTAGTCTCGCCGCGTTTACTTTGCCCACCCTGTCGCTCGTAGCTGAGCAAACGCTTCTGCAGTTCGGCGTTCTCCCGTCGCAGCCTGGCCACACTGTCGTCCGGCGCGGCGCCCTCTCCGGCTCCGTCCGGATCGATCCGGTCCAGCCGCGCCCGCATGCTAGCCACCAACGCCTCCAACGCGTCCAGTCGACCGTCCCGCCCGTCCGTCGGGTCCACAGTGGCCTCCTCGCTTGACGACACGCCCAGGATTCGCTGCTCGCACTTCCGGAACTTGCTATGCAGATCGAACCTGGAGTTGCCGCTCGCCGAACCATCCGCGTAACCGTTCGATTGCTGGTCCGACGGATCGGAGGTACAAGGCGGATCGGGGTCGGCCACCGCGGGGGCTTCGTCGATGGTGTCCAGTCCCTTGTTGGTCTTGCGCATCTGCAATCCGCTACGGCGGAGGAACCGTTGCGCCCAGCTGGTACCGGCGTTGAACTGGATGGAGGATTGCTTGGCCAGGGCTTGGGCTCGGAAGCGGAGAGAGACGACGGTGACGGGTCGGCCCTTCTGATTCTGGGTCACCACCCACTCTTTGAGTTGTTGTTCCAGCTCGGGGTTCTTGACGGTACCGTGACGGAGGGTGGAGCGGTTGGGCGGCAGTTTGGCCAGGTCGTCCTTGCGTTGGCGCCAGCCGCGGATTAGGCTCTCGTCGAGCCCGAACGCGCGACCGGCGGCTGTATTGCCGTGGTGCTCGGCGAATTCGACGGCACGGAGTTTCTGGTCGACTGTGTAGTGGTTGCGACCCATGGCCGGTAGTGCGGGGTGGTTCGTTTTTATTTGGAGTTAGTTCGCCGATTCCTGGGCCATGGTATCAGATCATCGGGAGGCCTGCTTGGCTTGTCTTGAACAACAAAAAAAAGCATTCATCGTTTTAAAAGATAGCAGGAAGCATAAGGAATATTATAATAATTAGCCCGACCAAAATTCAAATGACATTCGTATTTCGGGGTTCTTCGAGATCAGTTGCGTTAATAATTTCTAATCAGGCCCAACCAGTCATCAAATAAAATAACTGAGCGCCACCACAAAATAGTAACGCAACCCACTCTGAAAGAACTTCTACTTCCATGAAATATTCGTGTCATAAGTATGGGCGACACAGAAAGTTTGAACCCAAATATGTTTCCATTAGGCAGTTCATCTTACCATCGCATTTTCTCATGAGTCCGGGCTTCCATCAAACATTAAAACTTTCTATATTTAGATAATCTTGGGTAAAATGGGGCCAAATCCATTGGAAATAAAACTGATCAAAAATCAACATGACCACACGGTACGGAGTACGGACATTCACGCAATTTGACAGATGCCAGATGATTCTTCCAACATTGCACATTTCTAATTTAGAATTTTAAAAATAGAATACGTTAACAAATAAAAATTGTCTTTACATTTACAGAAAGCAAGAATTTAATGGCATTTAAAGTTATAAACAATATAAATTATTTCTCTTGGACAACAAAATTTGTTTGATTTTTGATTGGCGCTGTTGGTTAACAACATTAATAGATCAAGATGGCGGCGCCCATACCTGGAGAAGGACATCCAGAAACATTTTAGTTTGGCGGCGAGTTTAAACGAATATGCTCGAAGCACAGGGTGTAAAAGTTACAAATAACTATTCTCGCGACTTTGAGAAGACTCAGCAACTCTTGATTTCATTGGTCCCATAATCGCTTTACACTTTGTCAGTTTTCACGAGAAAACGGCATGGTGCTTGCGCTCCTGTTCGTACGCGAACTCGTAAAAATAGTCAAACCGATTAGTGCCAAAAATACGCTCGTATCAAACATAACTAATTTACTTCCGAGGAATATGGTGTGCAGAAAATATTCTGTTTTGCATGGGAATAAGACAATATATTCTGTTTCCTCAGGTTTGTACAAATAAACAACCATATACGAGGACATACATCGAATTGGCACCCATCTTATAATTAGAATTTCGATATTTTCGATTGCGTTATTGTAATCATTTTTTCCCTCCTAGGAATAGGAAAAGCTGGTGTAGCAGTCATTCGTATTAGTGGCGCCAACTCTGCCGAGGTCTTTCGCAAAATTGCAAAAATTAAAATGATTCCCGAATCTCGTAAATGCGTTCTTAGGAGACTCTACGATCCCGAGTCCGGTGACTTTCTGGATAGAGCACTCGTGCTTTGGTTTAAAGGCAAGTAAAATGAACAGTTTTGTTGCAAACGTAAATATATTACACATGTACAACGACTCCGGATAAAGACAAAATCAATTAAACATATCGCTGCTCTTACACTGTAGGTCCTGGAAGTTTTACTGGCGAGGACTGTTGCGAACTTCACATACATGGTGGTCTAGCAGTGACCAGCGCAGTGTTGGCTGCGCTATCAAAGTTACCGCACTTTGCACAATCTGAACCCGGAGAATTCACCAAAAGGTAAATTCGTTGCAATAATATATTGCAAAAAAAAAAAAAATACAATTGAAGAACAAATAGTCAAACTCTTCGTAATAAAATTATTTGATTGAAGGGCTTTTTTGAATGGAAAATGCGACCTGACTGCAGTAGAAGGAATGGCTGACCTGATAAACGCGGAAACCGAAGCGCAGAGGAAGCAAGCATTGCGTCAGATGGACGGAGAACTACACAAATTATATTCTGGATGGAGACAAATTATATTGCGGGTGAACAAAAAAATAACACGTATTTTTACAATAGAATATTACACGGTGTATGAAATATTTTTCGAGAACTTAATTTACCGCATTTATTTACAGGCTGTTGCTCATGTTGAAGCATTCATTGATTTCGGCGATGACGAAATTATCGAAGTCGAAGTGCTAAACAAAGGTAATTAAATCCTGCGTTACCAAAAATCAGAATCTGATATTTAAATAGCTATAACGTAATCGATTTATCTTGTAAATCTGTATTATCATTACAGTGGATGTTCAGATCAAGCAACTAATCGAAGAAATCGAACATCACATGCGGGATAATAGACGCGGCGAGAGACTTAGAAGCGGTGTGCATGTTGCGATATTGGGCAGTCCTAATGTAGGAAAAAGTAGCCTGTTGAATTATCTCGGTAAGTTTTTCATAACGATGGAGTATCACGAAATACGAGCGTTTTTATCGTTTATTAACGTCGCAATTCCGTACATTATTATTTTTTATATGTGTAGGCCAAAAACCAGCGGCGATTGTCTCGCCGGTGGCTGGAACTACCAGAGACGTCATTGAAATTGCCGCAAATATCGGTGGATATCCGATATTGCTTAGCGACACTGCCGGACTTCACGATTCAAGCGATGCGGTAGAACTTGAAGGGATTAACAGAGCGATTAAAAAGTAATTTCGAACAGGTTTTATATTTTCCCCAAATACAAAGATCGATACAGGCAGGGATTGTAGGTTTTCACTATTACCCTACTTAATGTAGACATTGTACCAGACTGTAATCATAATTGGGGGCATAGCCGGTGGCCAAATTTTAAAAAGTAATTAGCCAATCACACATAACCCTCGCAAACCACAGCCTGACCAATTCCCACTGATATTAACTGGAACAAGAAATGCAAATTGTTGCGTGCGTTTTTAAAGTGAACCGTTCATTTTTTTTTTAAAACACAAATGGTCTCATGTTAGGAGGTTTGCATAAATTAGTGAGATTGCGAGCCGTTTGCTGAAAACATAAACAAATTATTAATTTTTTCAGGGCAAAGGAAGCAGATCTCATAATTTTGATGTTGGATTCAAATCAACTAAAAAATGACAATCCAATCAACATGGAAAGGCTCGTGACAACTTCTCTCAATGAGTGGGGTCTGAATGATTTGCTCGGGCAACATGAGGCGAAGCGATCAACCGGGGCCTCGGAACATGACAACGAAGTCGTTTCCGCGCCGAGTTTCGCTCCTAAAATACTTGTGGCAGTGAACAAGATCGACCTTTGTGGAAATGAAGGTTTCAGTTTTGACGAAAGTTCGCCCGGCAGCCGGATGACCGCCATATCGTGTCTGACTGGACAGGGCATGAAGAACTTCATGGATACATTGACTAAAGAAGTAAAATCTCTGTAAGACATATTTTTCTTATATGCATTATTAATGTACTATTAAGGTGAATTGATTAATTCATTAATGCTTCAGCAATAGTCTGACGCACTTTTTATATTTTAAAACGCTTTATTTGATAATATTAATTAAAAGTTCAGAATTCACAAATGATATTCTTGTTCCTTTTATAGATGTGAAGGTTCATCAGGTGAACATCCAAGTCTCACGCAAGTTCGACATAGAAACCATTTGGTGAAATGTAATCAGCGTCTGAGATGGTACTTCGACAAGAGAGATCAAGATCTTGCGCTGGCTACAAACGAATTGCATAAAGCGGCACGGCAATTAGGTGAAATTTCTGGAGTGATTACAACTGAACAAATACTGGACGTAATTTTTAAAGATTTCTGTATTGGAAAATAACGGGTTGTACTAGCCAGCATGTGGTTATTATAAACAATTTGTAAAATATAGTGAATAAAATATAAAAAACATAACATTAAAAATTCGTTACGCGTATGAAGATCGTTTTCAAGACTATTCGCATTATTTCCGATAAACTAGGTGTCTTAAGGAAACGTAAACTACCGCAGTTACATACTACAAATATGGCGTAATAATCTTGATTACATAACGTTATGGCTTTCGGCAATGACCTATTACGGAAATGCATTGCTTCTTTGGCGACTTGAATGTGAAGCGGCACACAAACATAATTTCTGTAACTAATCACATGCGTCATTAACGATAACGAACACGGGTTAAGGGAAGTTATTGGTGGTGTGCAGTCACGTGTATAAACGACTATATTGTTCGGAATATCAAAAACCATAGTAGCCATATCTGTTTAAACTCGGGAAACAGACATGCTGTCAAACTTGCGTATAAAAGCGTGAGAATTAACAACATTGTATTATTCACTAATGCATCAAAGCGCATGAAAAAGAAACCGATTGTTTTATAAACCAAATTGTGCTAAGTTTTAAGCGATTATGCCAGGAGGAGAGAAAATAAAAACATGTTGGCAGTAGAAGAACGCGTTTACCGAAAAGCTCGCACCGCCAGAGTCTAACAGCGACGAACAAAGCGATTAAAATACCGTATGTACAGCCAAACGAAATTATGTACTGGGTGCACGAAAAGAAACCCATCAAAAGTGATCATAATCAAATTTGAAAATGCTCCATCTCCTGATTGTGGATATGGTTATCCAGATCGAAGCTCTGATCCGTGGTAGTGGTGGTGGTGGCGGTAGTGGTAACTTTTTCCGCACCAGAAATCTTCACCTGGGCAACTGACTCTGAAACGACGCCCACACTATCTTTAATTTTCAACGCGCCCATTGGCCTCGCCGGAGATATAAAAGCGGCATCTTTGATCGGGACTGGCTCATTCGCTGGTGGTGGACGCATTTGCTCCTCGTGGATTTTGTTTGTGTTATTTTGATTCGCTCTCAGGGTATCGGGTGAGACGGTACTGGTAACAGCGTGCCCGATTTCGGTATCGGTCGAACGTGGTGGCGATTTCTGATCAGTCTTGGTATCGATGTTCCCGGTTAAACTGAGTAGGGTCTTCAGCTTGGTGGTGCCAATTTCGCCGTTGCTAGCAGTCTTGGTTGTCGAAGACTTCTCTTTGTTAGCCATGAGTGAGGAATTAACTTTGCCGAGGGTGGTTCGTTCGACGCCGTCGTTGACTCCGTCGTCTTCCTCCAGTTGGTCGACACCGATCGGAACGTCCCTCACTTTCGCCGCGTTGCCGGTGAGATCTTGGCCGTCCAGATTCAAATCGATTTCGTTGTACTTGTCCCTGGGGTCCGGTTGGCCGTCTTGGGTGTCTTCGAACTCCTCCTTGACGGTGTGGCTGGTGTGTGCCATGCTCGCTTTGCCAGCAATCTTTAACGAGAAGTGCAAATAAAAATAACTGGAAAATTGACGGTAAACAACCGGTACAGTTTTACACTGTATGAGGCAGTACGCGAGGCGATTTCCGCGTTATTTTTAGTACGTAGACGAAACGGAATTATGCAAATTACGAATTACGAAAGGATGGAATAATTTGTGTTTCAAAAATAGTTCCTTACCTTATTTTCTTTTTCCGTTGACGTAGTCTTCACTTTCTGATCTGATTCTAAAAAATAAAATAATATTGTTTATTTCGCATCCAGTCTTCTTCACTAAAATTAAATTTACTTAAAACGGTCATCAGAATGAAGTTCGTTTGTAATGTACTAGCAAACAGTAAATATTTAGATTTAGGTTTAGATTTTGATGAGGATTCGTATTACAATATTACAATATCCGTGTATGCATAAGAATATCACTAGCACCACGAGTTGGCATTTTTTGAAAAGTTATTTTTCTATCAACAAACAAAAATGACAATTTCGTATTACAGTTTGGAAATCACTTTTAGTCAAATCAATTCAAAACATACAGTAGCAGCAATCAATACATAAATACACATTCAGTACATTTGCGCTTAAAGTACGAAAAATATGGCCATCTTTAAACTTGCTACACGTTCCCAAATAGACTGTCGGAGAATTATAATACTTTAAATTGAATCATAATATTGGAATTTCAAATTCTTAAAAAGCTCTAAACTTATATATTTTAATGATTATCTAACCAAATTTTAACGTCACATATCTGAGCAAATTTAATTTTTGTAAAATATCAAATAGCATTTTTTAAAAATATCTTTCGCTTAACGGCAAGCTTCATTTGGTCGTCAAAAATTAGCATCTACAATATAATTCATACAAGAATTCTAGAAACACAGTATTTTTATATTTCACCGGGCTTTGATACAACCTATGGTTATATTAAAGTGCAATTTATTTGAAACCGCACAGATAAGAGGCACTTACTATTTGCATATTTCCTGACATATAAATCTTTCAAGTTTAAAGCACTCATGGAACATACGTGTGCAGTTAGTTGGGAGAAATATAACGAACTGACTATCATATTAATAATTCTATTGTATCAGAATAGAAGGTCCATTATAACACTGGAATGTTAGATTCAAGATCAACGTCTTTACCCTTAACTCTTTGGACAGTCGTGGTAAGAGCACACTAGAACACATGCTATAAAATATGTAAAATAATCGTGCGGAGGCAGCAAAAGGTGCCATAACACACGAGGAATAATTATGTTCTGAGTAGACAGAATAAATAAACACCTCACACCCCTCGTAAAAAAATGTACATGCAAAAAAGGCACAGAATAAAAACCAAAATAGTAACACGCTAATATAGCAAAACACAACTATTTGGCGAAGTCCGTTATCAAAAATTCGCACTCATAGTTTTTTCCCCTTTCAAATAAGATTATTGTGCTAATTGTTGCGTGGACTATCTGGATCAACAATCATAATTGGGCTTAATCCGCGGTGCCTCTGTACTCCGTTTACACCTGGGGCATCAACGTTAACATGCACCGGTGCTACCAAACTCAGCTGCCCCGGAACATCATCAGCTAAATTAAATTAAACAGAAAAATATATTAATCGTATATACCACTACCAACGTAGCTACTGGGTATATATAATCGAGTATTTATCTATGGTTAGTGCACTGCCAAACACAACGAAGGAACCACAGATAGCTGGATGGCAACCAAATTATTAGCAAGTACAGAGCCTTTTAAAGTAGATCATTATAATCTATGTACAAATCTGGTCTTGTTGGGGCTGCTCGCGGGTACATATTGTAATTGTAAACTGATTCATAGAGTTAAGATGTTTCATATGGTGATTAGCGACTGAGTTTAGAGCAACACTGACAAATGAGTTTAACACCGAAATAAAGATTCCCGAATAGAAAATAAAATGCGAATACTTAGATAGAAAAAAATAAAAGGAGCGGAAAATGTAGCAGGGGACCAAAAAACAAAATAATTATGATGCGTCAACAAAATAAAAATGTGTTGAAAAGAGTGCCACTGCAACCCATAACAAAACTAGCAAGCAAATGTGCAAAACAAACGTATCATTAATAACAGGATTATACCATTAGAAACCACAACTCACTAGCTGGAAATAATCGATAAAAATAGGAGATAAAAACGAAAAACCAAAAACCAGATTTGAAAACCAAAAAGTGAACTCAAATCATACCAAGGAAATTAATCGCAAAAATGCAAAGCAAAAACATCACATCACTAAATGAAATTTCGCACGATAAATAATAAGAACTTATACTTTAAATAAAAATATAAGATTCCGCAGAAAGTGGCTAGATAAACATGGCCGTACATTCGTTTACCACGAAATGTTCTGCGAATCAAAACACCCAAAAATAGGGCCTTCGGATTTTCAAAAACGTAGATTTCAATTACATTTTCTAATCGAAACAATATATTCTTATTAGATTTTTCACCTACCTGTTTTGATTCGGCCAACTTGTCTAATGGGTGGAACCTAAACATCCAAGTAAAATTAGGTATATCAAAAATAGTGCACGACACAACTTTATTAAACACACACTGATTTTTCAAAATACAACTCAAATGAAATGATAATGAGCTCTGCCAAATCAATTCTAGCCGGCAGGGAAAAATGCTGGAAAAGAGTTAGAAATTTGAAGAATACCTTGAATACTCCAGGTTGGTTCTGAGATATAACAGAAGCTAGCTGTGCCCTGAAATATGTTAAGAATGGCAAACATTAGCCATGGCCATACCCCCAACAAATCAACAATCAGACATCAAAATTTAGGTACAAAAAATTGCATCAATTAATCAGTGTACTCACTTGGTATCGGACAGTGACAACTGTAGCACCGAGTTCTTTTCAGTCAATATCGCGTTTTGAAACTTCCACTTTTCGACGTCGCCTGCAAAACAACACAAAAATTATAACTTTGTTAAACACAACGCTAAAATCAATTTCATATTAAAAAAAAAGAATAACTGCTACGATTACGACTTACTTCTAAGTGATACTAACTCTTCGTGTAGCGTGCTTTGGTTTTTCTAAAAAAAATGAATAAGTTGCATATTTGTTAGTCACAAACTTCTAATTTAATTAGCAAAAAATACAATTTGATCACCACGGAGCATTATTTCATCACCAGTATCCCCGGGATAGAATAAACGAGAGCTCGCCCGGGGATCGAATCTGGGGCCGCCGAACCTCTGCTGGTTGCAATGCCGACTGGGCTACAAGTCTTATCGTTTCCCTCTCATTAATTTCCCTAATTTTCCAAACGGGTATGAACTCTGTCTTACCAAGGTTTCGGACACGGCCCGCAGTTGATTGCGGAGACTCTCCGACTCCTTGCTGTGGAACTGCTTGGCCTTGAGCGCTTCAGCCAATTCTCGTGTCCGCTCGTCGGTGGTGATCTTGAGGTGCCCCAGCTGGTCCTCGGACTCGCGCAGGCGCTGTTGCATGGCGTCGATCCGCTTCTCGGCGTTCTCGCGCTTGAGCGTGGCGATGCGGATGTGGTCTTGCAGTTCGGCGATCTCCTTCACCAGGTCGCCGTACTGGGCCGATAGATTCCAGTAGTTGAAGGCCGAGATGCCGGCGATGATGAGCAGGCCGGCCATCAGCACCGGCGGCGAACGACTGAATCCGGGCCGGAGATAGCCGCGGGTGACGCCGCCACTTCCCTTCATGGCTGCGAGAATGCGATTAGCGTGAAAGGGAAACGATTCGGATTACATTGGGGTCGAATTACCGAGCCGTGAACAGGACACACATTCGTACACACATCACTGCTGTGCATGTCACTGCAGGAGATTCTGCTCTCAACGTGGGTCTCTGGTAATATGTGAGAGAAAGGTGCGCGTACGAATTTGTTTCGTTCGAAAAATTCCGGCAATCTCTCGGTCAGGGATTGAACCTACGACCACGGGTGTATTGGTCCGACGCGCTAACAATCACAAGATTTAATCTAAAACAGCGTTACTGTTCCAGTTCAAAACAAAACATAGTTAATTAGAAGCTGTAGGAGATAAGACTGAATTATACATGACGGGCAACGCCAAAGCAAATCCAGTTGATTGCTTTAAACTTTCGTGGCGTATCCCCTCATGCAAATATCACAAATTTAATACACAGTTAGAATAACTACATAAAAATATTTATCCTCTATGAACACTTGTGATAATTTTTTTTTCAAATTTGTCAGTAACTGACTTTTCGACCTGCATCATCGTAATATCGTCGTTTCACAACATTTTAGGTCGCTTTCCAAATGCAAGCATACCCGAGGCCACTAACAAACCAAAAATAATTGAATTACATTATATGCTGCGACATAAAATGGTCATCGCATGACTATGTCAATTACACAGGTTGTATTAAATGTCAAGCAATGTCAAAGTGCCACGCCTTATCTGCGGATACATCGAGGATTATGTACTTTGCATTTGAACATTTACCACAATTAGATAATTGCTTTTTCTCGAAAAGCTCGTAGTGCTATATCTAATTTCATTACTGTCTCGCCAGAGAAATATTTTCAAATTGTCAATTAAGCAGACACGTAAGCTAGACAGCCTCGAATTCACGGCTCTACATCAACGAAAAATGCCTTGACTTAGACCTGTTGTAGACTTGACGTAGACGCTGTGCTTTGCGAATGAGCAACTTTCAATTACGTAAACAAGTGCAGCTATTTCCAATCTCACTTTTGAGCTATTTCAAATCTGACTATTCCTAGCATAAGAATGTTTTACTATTGAATGTATTGATGTCACCACGTATGCAGCTGAGTTGTCTATTTACAAAAGCTAATTATGCGGCGCCCATAACCAAACTAATTTATTAATTAAACCGCCCATTTCAATGCGACCAAGGTCGTCAATCACAATTAGGCTTACAGGGTTATACCAACTGCTTACGTGTAGCTACGAGGTTTCTGTTGTGGTAAATGGCATCTATTATGCTTCCGACCGTATCACAATGGTAATGTTATAACCTAATCAGTCCCCTTGTTGTATACCTTCGCAAGACGGTAAGGGCTATGTCTACAAGTATACCTGTGTTTGTTGAAGGCCTGTCTAGGCTAGGCCAAGGCGTCCAGCAACCGGCTTGCCAGCTGCGTTTCTGTTAATTGTTTATCAAACAATTGGCATTCCGCTGGCGCCCCTGAGTCTTGGAACCATGGGTAACTCGAATATCACAAGTATAACTCCAACACCACGCTCCTACACAATAAATCATATATGTATGCGAGCACGTATACAATCGAAACTGCACCGGATTAGCATTTGTTATGGAATAATAACCATTTCTAACTAGATACGCTAGCATCTGGGCGCGTTAAATTATGTCATGTAGATCAATTTGTACAAGAGCTATGCTATATAGAAAGTGAACTAGGAAATTAACGCGCCCTACTCAACGACTTTTAGCATTTCTCATGAATACGAGACTCAGTAACGGGAGGGGCATTCAGCGCGGGTTACACAACCTGTCTACTAATCGCTGCAACGCGCATGCGTACGTTTTACTCTGCCTGGTTTAGGAACAGAAACAGATTCGTAATTTCTCGAATGCGCTTTTCCAACCATAGCCCGCTTGGTTGTTTCAACCTGCAAATTCAAAATTTCCAGCGCGAAAGCAACACATTACTGTCAATTACACAATTTTGTTTTTAAGTGTCAGCCACTCGTCAAATTATTTGCCAATAGCATTTTAATAATAAATACATTTTTATTTGATCACTTTCTTTTTCTGAAAACAGTATATTCAAATAGATAACAAATAATCATAATAAAATGATGAACACAAACAAATGAATTGAACTAAAAAAGCAATAGAGTACATGGGTTATTGATGATTTGAGAAATAAAGTAAAAAAAAATACCCATACATGACATAATGCAACAACAATTTCATACATGGTGCGCAACAGCAATTTCATCAGTTATAAAAGGGCAACAATTAAGATCAACTAAAAAAATCGTTACTTCGTAGACGTGTGCCATGTCCTTGGAATACGATTAGTAAGACTTGCTTAATGATCGTAATAACAATAACGGCTGCTTCAATTATATTGTGATTAAATTTTTACAGAATGGTTTCCGTGTATCGCCAACAGTTAGATTGATAAGAGCATAATTTATTACTTGTGATGATACCCTGTTCATCGAAAATTTTGCCATGAACTTAAAGTTCATAAATGTAATACTGAACATACAAAATCGATCATCATAATACACTGATAACCATTTAAAAATCCGAAACTACTAAACTAATAGTGGACTAATGAATCTGCATAGTCTGTTTAACTTGTCAGGTCAATTTAATATTGCAAGACCGTACCAAAGTAAAGTTGAGTTTCAAAAACGCAGAAAACAAATGGCGAATAAACTTTATCCGCATTTTTAAAATTCAAGTTACATATTCACGTACCGGCTCGTCTAAAACAATAATTAGACAAGTGAATGACATGCTATTAGATACTTAAAATCGCGATGATTGGTGTTGGCCTTGTCAACTAGATGGCCTCGGTAAAGACCAGGCACTCATGAAGACAAAAGCCAGATGAATCTATAAAAAATGCGATGCTCTTGTGAGATGGAAAATCAAAAGAAGTGACCTGTAGAACATTTGCTTCCAAGTTACTCTTCATCACACCCAATATCGACTGTTGAAGTACAAACACGAGTACTAACATTATCTATACAGCAGAACTGGAGTTTCGACGATCTGTTGCTTGTTTGAAGAACAAATACTTTTTTGAACAAATTTACAAAAATTCATAATGTGACGGAATTCTATTAAGAGTCAATTTATCTTGCAAACGCTTTCTAAGCGCCTGTAAGCAAGCCGTAACACTTATTAGTTATTCCAAAAATATCATACACTACACTTAATTCATTCTGCGAATCATTTATAGTACAATTCTGTTTTGTGAATTTTTCTTTCAAACCTAAAGCGCTTACAAAAATTCATAGTCAAAAAAATAAAATTTCCGTCACATTATGTACATGTATTCGTGTTAGTGTACGTGTACTGGTACACCAACAGTACGCTGCTAAACAGATGAATTGTTCCACTTTACAACTCACTATATCGCTACATTTTAAGCAGCTGTTGCTAAACGCCATCCCCACTCAAATTGATTACCAATTTTCAGATTGGCCCGTGAATATATAAAAAAGACAGACAACTTTCTATACCATCAGCTATACCATATTTATACAATAATCGCGCCAGCATGACAAATAAAAAAGGGAGTCACACCATTGTCCTACCGGCGATGCGCGTGCGTATAAAAATCGTAGAAATAAAAAAACGTGATGCACCGCCACACAGTCTGCCAGACGGCTTGTCCGAGCACCGCCCCCACGCCTCGCGACGATCATTGCGTCTCGTTGGCAATGTCCGGTTCGGCCTCGGTGTCCGTAACCAAGTTGAGGCTGATAAATTTGATCGGATAGGACAGCATCCGTCCCATGTCCCAACTCTGAATCATCTTGGTGTAGGGATTGTAGGCGATCATGGCGTTCATCCGGTAGGGATTGACAAACGGGATATCCACGTCCACCGGCTTGTTGAGGTAGAGATCGTAAGCGAAGCGGATCTGTGCGGAAAGATCCGTGACCGAGTCGACCGCGTACAGCACGCCGCACACGATGAACATGTCGCCCACCGTCTCGTGGTTCAGCGTGATGTTCCAGATGACCAGAGGCTCCAGGGTGATGGGATCGAACTTCATGATCATGGTGTTGTTGCTGTCCACCAGACCGTAGATGACCCACATGCCGTTTTCGTCTACCGCGAAGTCCATGTAGGTGTACTGGGTGGTGTATAGGTAGTGGTCGCCGGTGTAGGACGCGTTGGGCACCGACATCTGGCTGTAGGCGGTAGGGTGGAGCAGGTCGAAGCGCACCACTTGCTTGGTCTCGTTCTTGTGGTAGAATAGAGAGCCGTTGTAGATGACGTGACTGTTACCCTGTTGAGGGCGCGTCGTAAGATGAAAAATATTTATTTATGCAATTATTCGATGGGGAACTTTTTTTTTCTTTCTTGAACATTCAATTTCATTCCGATCTTTTTTGAATAAAATTCAATTTGGTTGGAAACTATATAGGATACATGTAACTATTTAAAGATGATAAGAATGACGGGAATTGAATTATTGAAGTACCGGTACATTACAGGCATTGAAGTACCGTATACTTCGAAAATAACAAAATTTATTAGCAAAACATATTATTTTTCTGTTTCTTGATTGAACTTTAAGACACAAAGTAAAAAAAAAAAGTTTTTGAGGAAATACTAATGATCATAAATGTACGACAATTATTATAATAATTAATTGGCAAATAATATTATTTCGTTGACGATGTTTCTCTTTTGAAATTAAAAAACAAGCAGATATTGTGGCCATTGGTAATTTGAAATACCTGCGTGAAATTTAAGCACACGGCTAACAGGAAATTCAATGGAACAAAAAATGTGTTGTTGCCCCCGAACAACCACCACAAAGAAATAACACAACGCCAATGCTTTGCGTGTTTGCCAACTTTGATAACTATTCACACAGTCACACAGCCAACTTGCGTTCGCAGTCAATTAAGATGCAAAATGTAATTTCAGATCGATTTAAAACAACTCAAACTTACTCTAAACTTATAAGGAAGCGTGTACGTCTTGGACTTGGTGTTGTTTCTCAAATTGGCTCTGTCGGCGTACTCGAAGAGATGCATGGAATCGTTGTGCCATGTAACCCAATGCTTTTCTCCTGCCGCATGCGAATCGGTCATCCACGTGCCGTAATCGGACTTGATCCCATGATTGAAGACCGGTTTGCCCACCTGATGTACCTTACAATCTACGATACAAACATTATTCAGTTTATTAGAACTGTTACTGAAATATTTTTTTAATTGAAATAATTTATTTTCTCTTTATTTTCTACTTAATTTATTTTTAGTTACTTTTTTATTTCTTCCTAAATTATTTTCTTTTAAACTTCTTTTTAATTTATTTTTCAATTTCTTTTTAATTTCTTTTTCAATTTATTTTTCAATTTCTTTTTAATTTATTTTTCAATTTCTTTTCAATTTCTTTTTATTCAATTGTTAGCTTATTTAAAAAAAAAACTGCAACGGGCTCGAACCCAAGCCCTCTGATCCGCTAGACCACTATTCAATAACTTAAGAGATTAGAATCCATGACCAAGGATAGAAACGGCAACAGTTGTTCTATCCTTGGTCATGGATTCTAATCTCTTAAGTTTTTCAACCATACGGCTCCTATGAACTCTGCATTATTCAATAGACCAACTTACTAACTGTTCTTGGCGTCAAATCCTTCCAAGTCCTATTGCCTCCGTACCACTGGCTTACCAGGTAAACGTCCGATGCGCCACCTTCAAAATAGTACAGCAAGGAAACATTGTTTAACACAGATTACTTTAAAATACGGTTATAAATATTTTTAAATTATTTAAAAGTTCAATTATGATATCGCTGAAATTAGTTTTGAATCTCTTTCATTTCGCCTAGACGTAAACCGTCGCTCTGCTCTCTCAAAACTTCATACCAGATTAAAATGAAACTTTCAGATAAAAAATTAAATATTAAACATTAAACCTCTGTCCGGACAGTATCTGTCTTTGGGCGGCGGTGGACAAGTAGGGCAGGTAACGATGGGCGGACACAAGTCTTCAACTCCAATATGTTTTGGAGGAACTGCGAATAGAGAAGTGACAATAACGATCTCCGGATACGCAAAATAAATATAAGCATTAAAATATTTTACATGAATAATATCTCAAAATATTAACAGAATTGGGTATTTATTTACATGGGCCGAATGTTCTTTCTGGGTCGCCTGGTTTCCGCCGAATTTGTGTAGGATCCATTTCTGAAAGATTTGAACCAACGCTGGATTTGAGCATTTTTTTTTAAATACAACATTTGAGCGTTCAAACATGGAAAAAATAAAATGACATTTAGTTTCTACTTCACCTATTTTAATATCGCATGTACCCCATTTTATTTCTTTTTTTTATTATTATTATTTTTTTTTTAATTCACCGTTGCGCCTAGTGCACTACAGGAATACTGCACCCTCGTGTCTCTTTGGAGATATGTGAGGGGCAGGGAAGGGGAGGATTAGGGGACGGATCATTAATCTGTCATGGATTCGGACCAGAATCAGATTGTGTTCTGTGGTCTAGGTTTAAAGCACGGTCTGGTTGAAAAAGTATAACATCATTATTTTGCGGTCGCCGAAGTTCAGTGGTAGAGCATCCGCCATGTATGCGGCGATCCCGGGTTCGTTTTTCGATTCACCAGTACCCCAGGATCGGAAAAACGAGAGCCTGCGCCGGGAATCGGTACTCAGCAGTATGTTGCCATACCCACTGAGCTAGACGGATCGTCATGACGATCATCGATTTTCAATAAAAAAATTCTCAGATTCAAATGGTCCACGGTTTGGAGGATATGCCTCCATCGCAAAAATACGATTCGAGAATATGCTTGGATCGCTATAGGAAGGGGGGAATATTAGAGGAAAAAACCCACCATAAGTTGCTTGCTGGCATATGTTTGCCGGGTTTGCTTGCTGGCTGAAATTGTAATTTGAATTTTTTTTATTTTCTCTATTTTCAATTCCCCTTCTTCCAGAGTAACGCCTCCATCCATTCGACGTCCACCCGGGATTCGAAACCGGGCACCCCGAACCTGTCGTCCAGTCCGCAGATGGGTCAGACCGAACGCGATCTGCACTCGACGGCGGCGGCCAACTCGCAGTTGGCCACCAGGGCGCAGCAGCGGGTCATGTGCAACACGCGTAGCCTGTACGACACCTTCAGCGCCGCCCAGGAGATTCTGCTGCAGGCCGAGATTAGTCACCACGGCTTGGCCAAGACCATTGAAGTTGGTAGAGCTTTGGGTGTTTTTGTTTTTTTTAACTGGCGACCCGGCGAATCGATTCGCTTGAGTTTACGGTTATCTACTGAACGTTCGTTGTCAAAGCGCTCTTGTGATGTGATTGATTGGTTTGAATGTGCTCCGCTCTACCGCATGTTATGCAGCGATCCCGGTTTCGATTCTCGGTTCGGGCTTTCATTTATTTATTTATTTTATTCCTGATTACGGTAGTCAATATTACTAAAGGGTATATTCTGTAGCTCTCCTTTCGCTATGGAAATATGTGAGAGGTACTTTTTCACCAGGACCCCAGGTTCGAATAAACGATAGCCTGTGCCGGAAATCGAACCCAGGACCGCCTGCACCACAGTAGATTAAAATACCGTTTTGGCTAGATGGGTCGTACTGCGATCCCGGGGTACTGATGAAAAACGTACTAGTAATACTGACGAAATACGTGCTTATCAGAAATTGTTTAAGTATCACTTTCAGAATATCCTGTAGTGATGTTCACTACAGAGATTTGTAATTGGAACAAAAAATAAATGAGCCCGTTTTACAATTGTGTAACATTACGCTTTCTTTTTCGTTCACAGGATCTACCTAGCAACGGACCTGATATTCGTTGCACTGATTCGGTTTGTAAAAATATTTAAATTTATTTTGTGTTTAAGCGTTTAAACTCACACTTGTAAATAGTAATAATAGAAATCTAAATCTAAATCTAATAGCTTCCAGTATAGCAAAAAATAAAAGAATAATCCGGAACGCTGTAGATGAATGATATATCGATTAAATATGCAAAATGATAAAATACATTCGAACTTGAAAACGCGTTTTGATTGTATAATTGACTTACCGGTATGTGCATCGTAATGACCGAAAATCTGTTTCTTTCGAAGGATTTGCTGATGCTAAAAGCCACCTCGCAGGCAACCTTACTATGCTTGAAACAATGCTTGGGGATGCTTCAGCAACAGCAACAGGTAAGCTGCGGAGACCGCCTAACTTTCGCTGTCCCTCGGTTAAAAATGTAACTCGTGGTTGTGGGGGCTACTAACACGCCGTAATAAATTTAAATTGTAGGCCAATTCCTTCCAGTTGACTGGAGTTACCGGCGGAGCCACCATGGAGTGGCATGACCCGTTCTCCTATTCCTTGTAAGTACTCGCGCTGATAGTTTTGGTTGTTTTATTTTTGTGCTCGCCAAGTGGGTCGATTCGATGACTCATCTCGAAGCTTCTGGAGTGACATCTTGGTGTCAATCTTGATGCAGTCAAGAAATCTTGCGCGTGGTCGTCCCCTTCTTCCCGCTCCGCTTATCCGCGCCGTTTTCAGGGAATTATATCCGCAGGCAACCTGGGACCACCCGCTCAGCAGTCTTTTGCCATACTCACAGCGAATAAAAAAAAGTCATTAGTACTACCAATCAGCGTGCTTTGCACTTTGAATTGCCAATTTAGGTTCCTTGAATCATTGCCTATTTGGTGAGAGGTGTTTGTTGATTTTGATCGATCGTTTGGTTAGGAAGACGTGGAGCAACTCTTCTTCTACTACCGACGTGCACGCTTCAGCGAACATCGACGCTAGTTTTGCGCCCGACATGGCTCCAACCGCTGACGATTTAGGTGAGAAAGCTTTTCGATATTGTGTCAATTCTAACGACACCTCCTTGAATGAACGTTGCCCAATAGTTCCCAATCAAAAACACGCTCGCAGTAGCGCAGAAGTAGAGCATCCGCCATTTGTGCGTCGATCCCGGGTCCGATTCCCGGCTCTGGCTTTCGCTATTCGATGTCGATTAGAGAGGGGTACAGATTATGTTGTTGTGTTATTCACTTCAGTAATGACAATCATTGATTGTCAATTTTTAAAAAATGTTCAGCACATGTTTTATTTTATTTTATCGGGTTTTAGTCGTGGTCGAGATCAACTCCGAGGACGAAAATAGCGACGATGACGAGACGTACGAAAGCGAGATGGGATCGGTGGAGGAGCACCGCGCGCTCATAATGCAGTTGCTTTCGCAACTGAAATTGGGAATGGATCTGACGCAGGTTTGTAAAAACAGCTATTGCCTCGTGTGACATTAACGCACCTACGAATTAGCAGTGCAAAGGTTCCGTTCTTATGAACTGCTTCCTTTTTTTAGGAAATAAATCCTGAACTGTCCAAATTTTTAACGTGCTAAATCCTGAACCGTCTAAATTCTGAACTGTCCAAATTTCGAACACAGCTTAATTAAGCGCACCTTCGAACTTAATTCGACAGTCAGTGTTCTTTTTTTTTTTTTTGTTATAACTTGTTAACTTTATTTTTTCTTGCCCTTAGGTGGTTCTGCCAACGTTTATTTTGGAGCCCAGGTCACTGCTGGAAATGTACGCGGATTTTCTGGGTCATCCCGACATCTTTTTGAGGTACCGTAATTATTTTATAACGGCGACACACCGAACAAACAAACCAACTTCATCGGGCAATAAATATTTGCCAAAAAAGCTGCGGATGGTCAACCAAATCTAAAGAGTCCCTGATCTTCGTTGTAGGATTTCTGAGGCGCCAACACCCGAAGCGAGGATATTGGCCGTGGTCGAATGGTACATGACGTCATTCCATATTGGAAGAAAGGTAAATTGATGTTTCAAAGTACTCAATGATAAAAAGATCGAAGCGTCCTTAAAAATAATGTAAATCTCTTTGGAACTTCATTTGCGTAAGCAGTTTAATTTACATAAATCTGTGACATTGAAATCGAATTATAAGTTTGTGAACCTGGAATACAAAATTTTATTTGTAATTTTTAAAATGACCAATTTTTAAAATGATTTTTTAAATTAATATTTTTTTAAATTGGAGAATTCATTTAATTTAAGGAGAAATTTAAATTTTTTTTGACCAATACAATGAATGTGCTTATAATGTTGCATACATATTATTAGCACATTATATCTTTTTTCAGTTTTCAAGATGAACCCTTCAATTTAGCTGACTAATTTTTTTTTACCTCAACAAGGGTTCTAGTGCGAAGAAACCCTACAATCCCGTTCTGGGCGAGCTGTTCTTCTGTTCGTGGCACGTGGATCGCCAGCTGTGCAGCGCCGAAAGCGACGCCGAACACTCGGAAGGGGAAGGCAGTCGCAAGTCGGACAACGGCCACGGCAGGATACGAAAATTGAAGTTTGTTGCCGAGCAAGTGTCCCACCATCCTCTTTGTAAGTTTTCCAAATTTGACCCCATCGCTTTTTTTTCAATTGGGAGCCTCTCTTTCGCTTCGGCCATCGAATGACGTTATATTTTGGTCATCGAATGACGTCATTTTTTTTCATCGTCCACCAAAATAGCCTCGGCCTTCTACGTGGAGGATTCGGACAAAATGATCTGCATGAATGCGTCCGTTGGCACGAAATCCAAGTTTCTAGGAATGTCGGTTGGGATTAATCTGATCGGAGAAGGTACGCTGTCGCTATATTGTGCAGTCGAACCTGTTTTTTCAACGTTTTAATTTTTTTTCGTCTCTATTCTTTTTTGTTACTATTATTTTTTATCTCCATTATTTTTTGTCCTTATAATTTGTTCTCCCTATTATTTGTATCCTATTTTAGCATTTTTTATCCAGTGAGTAAAATTCGTGCAATTACCTTTTCATTTGCGAATGAAAATAATTATCTCTCATTAAATATAGCCACCATCAGTGTAATGCCTTACAAGGAAGATTACGTCATAACGTTTCCCAGTGCCTACGCGAGATCCATTTTGAGTGTCCCCCTGGTGGAGCTGGGAGGAAAGGTTGGCGTGACCTGCGCCAAGACCGGTTATTCGGCATCAATAACATTCCATACCAAAGTGAGTCTCCAGTCAGTGAGTACAAAAGTGAGTTGAATATGATCGATAAATTGGTTTGTTCGTCTAAATTCCCAATTTTTTTCTTACTCAGCCCTTCTACGGTGGTCGCCTTCATCGTGTATCCGGGGAAGTGAAAAATAATTTGGGCGGAATTGTCGGAAAGGTTCATGGCGATTGGAATGAGAGTTTAGAATTTAGCTATGCGAACGTAAGTTGACCGTTTTTTTTTAGAAGATGACACATATTTGTCCAATTATACGATGCTAATTTATTATACGTTTATTTTACGTTATTTGTGGGGTCTAAGTAATCCATTAACCTCGGTGCACCCCGAGCTGGCACAATCGATGTTAAGGCCCATACTTGTGGTCAGTTGTGACTTTAAATTTTCTAATATTCCAATCAAGTGATAGGATTTAAAAAAAAATAAAAGATTGCGCCATGATTTTAAGTTTGACAGTAACGAAATGTAAAGATCGATTTGTCGATTAGCCAATGCTGTTTCACGACTCTGGAAATGTTTCTTAAACAAATTATGATATAAAATAAAAATAAAAAATGTCCTGCAACGCGGAAGGAGATTTTAAACTTGGCGTTATCGTGTTGTGATTCAGGGCGACACGAAAGTGGTGGACTTGGCCACGCTGCCAGTGACCAGAAAGAGGATACGGCCCCACGACAAGCAACTGGACATCGAATCCCGAAAGATGTGGTTCTACATGTCAGGCGCCTTACGGGAGAACAACATCAAACAGGCCACGGAATTCAAGCGAAGGGTGAGCCGATATTCATTGGGTCCTTCCTTTGCCGTTTGTGTCACCCTTCCAAACATTTACAGACTTTCTCTGTACTTCTAAAAATTTAATGAATGTTTGAATTTGAACCAAGTACTCTCGCATAATGAATCATAGAAAGGTCATTGTAAATCCGTTAAAATTTGCTAGATTAAAATGTTCAATGAGACGCACTAAATTTCAGCTCTCTAGGGCATATGAGAGTTGGTTAAAATTGACTGCAAAGCAGTTGAAGCAAAAAAGGTTTATGTAAAGTTGAATAAAGGTAAACAACATCAGTTGTGCTAATGTAGCGGTGTGTCCAGAAATAAGGGCTCTGCAGTCGGATATAAAAATTTTGTCGAAGACGAAGTAAAGGTCTGCATTTAATATTATTCTCAAAGATCCCATTGGGTAAAACTAGTTAAGTTTTTCTTCGGAATGTTGATTGAATTTGGCCATATTCTTACGTATTTTGTTGTTCTTGTCACACAGATCGAGGAATGCCAAAGATTGAAGATCAGGCAGTGGAAGGAGAAGGGGTTCCTGTTTCTGCCGCGCTACTTCCACATGGTGGGCGAGAACTGGGACTACAACAATCACTTGAAGAACGTGAACTGAAAGGCATCCCAGTGAGTGGGCAATTCTGATTCTGGTTTTGCGCGTGGCCTCGCTGCGTCGGCCTATAGACGCGGCGCGCTTCAAGCGAACCTAGTGGCTGTCATTGGCCCTCCAGGTTTGAGTCATTTTTGCCGTAGTGATTGGCGCACTGTCGGATTTTCTGACAGTGTCATCGGGGACTTGCGCCAGCAGATTGTAACCCTGTACAGGCTCTTGAGAAATTTCCGTGGCTGAATCTGGCTAACTATTAGTGACTGACATCAGGGTTTTTTTTTAATTTCCGCGTCTGAGCACGCTGACGACAGGCCAACAGTCATGTGACCACACGCTTTTATTTATTATTCGTAATAGATGCTGAGTTATTCAGGATTCAGTTATTCCGGATCCACCATGTAAACTACGAAAACGGTTGCCCACTCTCACCAGAGTACTAGGGAGAATGATTCTCTCAACTAATTTGTTCGACTCGTCGTCGTTGTCATAGGAAATAACTTCAGTGAAAAATCCGCTTGGGTCTCTGGTGAGTTGGGGCACTTGTCGGACGACCTGTTAAGGTTTCTACTCCCACTTCATGCGGCAAAATTGTTGAGGAAAGTTGGTTGCGATTTTGTTTGATCACGTGACAAATGATACCAGGGCCGGGTTTGATGAACAGCCAAAACTTAACCAACCAACAATTTCGCCACCTGAGATAGGTTCCAAGCGAGTCCAGACGTGCACGAAAGTTGGATAGCTGCCAAAAGCCCTGGAGAGCTCATGATTGCCGCTAGGGGTCGCTGTCCACCGCACGTCCATTTATAAATTTGACTCGTCCCTTTTACATTAATGCCACAGAAAGTCATGGAACTGATAAATTCTCGCAATTCACTATGCATTCGCTTTGATTTTACGAAAAATATTTCTCGTTAGGGGGCTTCAAAAGCAAATGCATTCGAGGATATTTTTGCTCCCTTTTCTCCTGGAATAATTTTGAAATTGTGTGATGCGAGGTGCTGATTGCGGGTAATTTATGTAAATGTAAATAGGCGGTGGCGATTTATAAGATATTATGAGAAGGAAATTTGAAATACCGGTATATTTTTAATCGATGCAAGAGATGCATAGTTCATACTTGTATACTTTGCAGCCCTGGGTCGCTGTGTAAATTTTGTACAACCTGGATATATTGTTTCGGAATGTAGTTATTGTTTCTCATGATGCCGACTGGCACCATCAATCTAAATAATGAATTGTGAATGTTCCAATCTCGCCCAGCTAGCTGAGCTAGGACTGGCCGTTTGAGAACGTAAAACGTCCTGAAATCGCCTAGTAGAAATTTGAATTTAGATCGTTGATCTTTGATTTAATCAAGTATAAAGCTTTTATGAATCTACCTAATCAGGCGTTCGTTTTATGATGGGTATGGTAGATTGACTTGGGCTTTTGAGCTGTATCAAGATTATCAGCAATTAGTGTTTTTTTTCTTATGTAACGGGCGTCCAATAAGTTTCCGGAATCATTATTTAAAAAAATGAACGGGTAGATGAATTTTAAGGAAATTTGATATTCAAATATCATCAACCCTTTGGAATCACTAAAAAGATGTTTCCATAAATTCGAAAACATTTCATAGTGACTACAGAAAATTTTTATTCTCATAATTTCTTGAGAAAAATGTAAAAAATTAATAACTGAACGCTGCTGAACCATTATCTAGTCGATATCCAATTTTGCGTTGGAATTTATAGCGTGTCCAATTTTCGAATCGAATGTAAAATATAAAAAATACGAGTCTTTCAGAATGAGAAGGGGTTGTTTACGCCAAATTTCATTAAAATCCCCACTACCTTTGTTTAAAAAAATAATTGTGGAACATTATTGCACGCACCCCTTGTAGTTGGTTGTGAGGATTTCGCATCTCAGATAATTAATACGTTATTCACCGACGAAACTAGCTAAATACATTTCTCTCTCTCTCTCTCGAAATCGTTTAATTTCACAACATATTATAATCTGATATTCAATCTGCCACTAATTGCACTCTACCAGTCACTTGCTGCCGCACCACTTCGAAAAAGAAAATAAAAACCCACAGCAAAAAATTAATCCTAATAAAAATGGCTGCTTTTAACCAGACCACACGATGAAATGTTACATAATCCGTTCGCGGATTTACCTTAGCGTACTCTTTATGAAATCAAAGGTCTATGCAGCTGCAATACTACTACTTTTTATGAAACTGTCTCTTTGCTTCAATGTAGCCACCCCTTACAGTGAGCTAGCACTAGTAGTTTTTCTAGTGTCACGTCCACACAGTTTTTTTTCCCAGTGGCAGTTGATTTGTCGAGTGTCTTAAAAAGTAGGACTGACTGTACTGCGTTCGTAACTCGGACAAAATGCGAAGTATAAAGAAAATTTGTTGAAATTTGTAGCGGGCTTTTAATAAATGTCAGACCCGTTTGTACTCCTAGAAGTCGCCGTAAATTTTTGAGAAGTTTCTCTTTTTATTATTTTCACGAAACCTGTTATTGTGCGCAGGGTTCGTAACTCCTTGGGTCAATTTTTCAGAACAAATTTTTCGTGAAAGAAATTATTTCAAACTAAATTGAAATTTTTATATTTATGGATTTCTTTTACGAGTATACACTTGAGCTTACGGGCACTTGTAAAAATAGTTTACTAATTTCTTTTGAACACTTTACTTTATGGACACTTTAAAAACACTAGTGAAACTTTAGATTCGTGTCAGGAAAAGTCAGGAACCTGATTTTCAGTTTTAACTATGAATCATGGTGTAAATTGGTGGTGATTATGTTACTAACTAATCCAAGTCCTAGGTCTAACTGTATTTTTAATCATGGTTAATAACGTTTTATTGTTTGGTTCAGTGCCCTACGAATCTCCTTTTATAGAACGTTCCATGTTTACAATTCTGACGATAGTGGGTCTAATTATCAATAGATTCAATTGATTAGCCGTAGTTAGGAATTCCAATTGCTCCCATGTATCCAATGTCTAATCAGAATTTCAGGAACCATCGTGAGCTTGGTGTAGGCAGCGAATTTAGATCGTTTTGCCATTCAATCTAAACTTAATACGATTATTCGAGAAAATTTTAGCTAGAACCGTTAGTTTATTCACGACCATTATGCAAATTTTTAGGCCAACCAATTTAAATTCACCAGGAACTGTGCAAGTGTAAAAGATTGAGTTTGGTGAGAGACATAAATATTCAGTGGCGGTACACAATTTAAAAATAATCACTCAGATGCCTAGCCTTTGAAGTTCCAATCACAATTAATGTACAGAATTGTCAATGTACAGTATCAAGTGCGGAGAATTTTTTTTTTTTTGGTGAAATAAATAAATTTATTGATTAATATAAAAATGTACTCACGTCTGATTATTTTTTTCAACCTTTCAAACACTGGTTGTCTGTGTTTCAAAAGTTGGTGGTAGACATTTTAGTTAGTTGCTGTAAAAAAGTTTAAAAAAAAGTCTGAACCTGTTCCTGATGGATTAAGAGTGTATATAATTTTATATTAATGTTAATGATGTGTACAATATTAAGTAATTATTCCAAGTCAGCTTGAAACGATTTAAGGACTAAATAACATTCAAAAATATTTGAAAGTTTCGAAACGGGATAAATAACTGAAAGATGCTCAGAGATGGTTGACGGCCAGTGGCTGTCAAAAAGAATGATTTCAAGCACGCTTGAACAGATTTGTTAAGACAAAATCGCTGGGTGACAGTTTCACGAAAGATTTAAGCCAGGACAACGTAATGGCACGATTCAAAATGTGTTCGAGGACGTTGACTACAATAGAAATCTACATAGAAATCCATCCAGCGTTATTTTTTTTTAATGATTGCAGATAATTATTGAACGCCCGTAATATTACCAATTGTTTTATAGTCGATCGACAATAGACATTCGAATATTTTCTGAAAAATATCGACAAATTTATAATATCGCAAATCACTAGTTGTAAAAGTAGTCAAACAATTGAGAGAAGGATGAAATCCATATCACTTTTCCAGATTTTCGCATAGTTTGCTACTGTGTAAATATACCTTTTCCCAGATGAGCGACTAATCAGCCATTTAAGCTGCGTCCACACTTTTATCAAATACCCGTATCAAAATGACAGAAAGATCGGATCGGAGCTGTTCCCGCGAAGAGTCGTTATTTCCCCGAAACATTAAAGGATGATACGTGCTACGGATACGGGCAATGTGGACGGGCAGTATCTATTTTGCTAGAATTTATACTGCGAATATGGAGGCAGAGTATAAACAAAAAGTCCGGGAGCGTCTCAGTAATTATCAACATTACATTTGTAGTGAGTTGTAGAGACATAGAAGATGAAGGGTCCGTGACCAAGGATATAAACGGCAACAATTGTAAACGATCTTATTATTTTAATATGTGAGATACATGAAAAAATAATAAGGGTTAACAAAACTAGTGGTGTAGTGCTTGAAACGTAAACTGAGTGATCGGCTTTATTTACATACGGCTCCTACGAACATTCCTTCATTGAGTTGTAGAGATTAACCAAATAATTCCTACTGTAATTCAATGTTCATCTCAGGTAAAATCGAATGTTAATGAGCACAAAACAAAAAAAGACGAGGTGCACATAAGGAGAAATCGCCGAACCGCAGTGTTGGGTAGGAACGGAACGGAAAGTTCCCGTTCCTAGGAACTGGTTCCTTTTTTGAGGAACGGGAACTTTCCGTTC